>BRYA01000709.1:10125-23299 GCA_030267965.1 Triparma columacea
TTATGTATGGTAGGAGAAGATTATACTAAACGCTTCGCCCCGCCCTTACGCTCGTCCCGCTGCCCCCCCCCCCTAGTTGATAATGAAAAACTCCGACACTGAGGCCGCCTCAAAGATGGGTGTTACAATCGGCGCTCCCGTAGGCGAGGGCTTCAACAGGAACCAGCTACTCGACACACAGGACGTAGCAGACGCAGTGCTGTACGCGGTAACGGCACCAAAACATGTTGCGGTTAACGAGATACTGATTGAACCGAGAGATCAGGAGTGAGGGGGAAAGGGATGTTGGGGAGTAGAATGAACAGAAAGAAGGCGGTTACGAGAATTAGTGAAAGCGTCGTTAGTGTTACTGACCTCAAAAATACCCTTCAATTTTTATTCACTTGTTCCTTTTGACGGAGCGCTGTGGTTTGGTCTTAAAGTCACGAGCATGGCTCCCTTGTCATGAACGACGGTTGTCGTGCTGATGGTAAGGTAATTTTTTAACGACAACAATTGGACGCTAATTTATGAATATATACACAATAAGCACACGCTATTCCTACACCCCCGCCCCACTCACACACAGGAACGCCCCGACTCCCCCCGTACTTTCCTCCCTCGGGCATACCTCGCAATCCTCTCTTCCATGTCCGCTCGTTTTCCCCTTCTCGCAATCTTCGCATCTACCATTCCCTGTCCCTCCCGCGTACCTCCCAGGTTCGCACGGTATACACTGCTTACCTCCCGCCCCCTCTCCCCCCTTTGAGTACGTCCCCGGTGGGCACGGTTCCTCAACCCCGTTCCTGCAGTTGTGTCCCACCGGGCACGCCACGCAGCTCCCCCCCTCCTCTACTTTCCCCTCGCTCGCGCAAGGGAGGGTGAGACCGTTTGCGCAAACCCAGCCGGCGGGGCAAGGGTGGCAGTCCTTGTCGCCGCCCCAGCTGTAGAAGCCGACGGGGCAGCTCTGGATCACATCTGACATGCACTTGAACCCGGCCGGGCAGCGGTAGCAGGTGGCGTGATCCACACGGCAAGAGGGCTGGGGGGAACATGTTCGGCAGTTTGGTGTGTCTAGGTTCATGTAGAAACCATCTGTACAGGCACAGCTGAGATTGCGAGCGGAGGTATAATGGGTTAGCTTTTGAAGAATGACGACTGTGCATCCAATCCAATGCAGTCACCCCTCCCCCCCTCCCCCTCCTCCCCCTCCTCCCCCACCTCCCCCACCTCCCCCACCTCCCCCACCTCCGCTCACCTCATTGGAGGATAATTATACAATCCTACTCCCGTCCACTGCACCGTGGACCCAGCAACCCCCCCAAAACTTCGGACCTCAACCTTGGCCCTCTTTGCAACCTGGTTTGCATTTGGTTTGAAGACTCCTTCGATGTACTGCCAGACCCCGTCCCCAACACCCCCTACGTCGAGGTCCACCACCAATACCTCCTCGAATGTCACTGCGTCGACAGACAGGAGCAGGGCAATGCTCGCTCCCCCCCCCCCAGCAGCCACCCCTGTGGCTTTCCCAAACCCCCTCAAGGTGAGAGGCATGAGGCCCTCGAACCACAACTCCGCCGTGGCGTTCAGAACGTCTGACCCCGTCCCGGACGCATCTTGCTCGTAAACATTAGAGTTGCTACCCAACGGTCCCATAACCCCGTCGATCCAGCTGTCCCCAGCCCCCCCACCTCCCCAACCCACCATTTCCTCGTCCTGGAAGAACCCCTGCAGGCTCCCCTCAAGGTGCTCAATCCCAGAGCTCGACGTCTTGTCCGTCGTGCAGTCTACGCAGCTCGCGTATCCCAGGTGCGAGTACGTGCCCGTCCCGCAGTTCTGGCACGCCGTCGCCCCCAAGTTCCCGCTGTATGTGTTCCTGTCGCAGAGTTCGCACTCGAACTTCTCCGCCATGACAGCGGTCGCCGTGTAACGGCCCCGCTCGCAGTCCCTGCACCCGAGGCCGGAGATCGGGATGGAGTACTTCCCCGCGGGGCACGAGCTGCAGTCGGAGTACCCGGAGCTTCCCTCGTTCGCCGTGAACCTTCCGACGGGGCAGTTGATGCAGGTAGATTCAGAACTCGCAGAGGTGTCAACCGAGTACTTTCCGTACCCGCAAAGCGAGCAAGACGACATGCCGGGAGACTCCTGGTACCGGCCCGCTTGACACGCACCGCAGCTGGCCTGCCCCTGAGCGGAGGCAAAAGTACCTGGGAGGCAGTCTATGCATGTGGAACTGCTGGAAGCACCAACGCCTGAGCTAGCTTTTCCAAGCCCGCACTTCAAACAGATGGATTCCCCAGAGTTCTCTTGATACCTTCCAGTTCCACAATCTGTACAGCTCCCTGCTCCGTCGGAGGCAGCAATTTTGCCAGGGCTACAGTCAGTGCACTCAATAGAGCCCGCCACCGAGAAAGTCCCTTTCAAGCAGTTATCGCAGCTCGTCGCTTCGTCTGTGGCCGAAAACTGCACGGTGGCGAGGGATACGCAGGGGATGGGATTGGATGAGATGAGTTTGTTTTGGTTTGGGTGGCGTTACATCAAAGGAGCGTCTGTTTGGGTTAAAACCCATCCAGCGGCTAATTTCGTTCGCTGCTGCCGCCGCCGCCGCCGCCGCTGCCGCCGCCACCACCACCGATGCTCTCACCTTCCCCGCAACACAGTTACTGCACATCGCCGCCCCGGTCCCTGAGAACGTCCCCGCAAGGCAGGACCCGCACTCCTCCGACTCAGGGTCCGAAAACTTGCCTCCCTCACAAGTGCTGCAATTATACCACCCCACCTTGCTGAACTGCCCCCCCGGGCAGGTCGCACACGTACTCTCGTCCGCTGCCCCCGTTGCGTCGCTACTTTTACCAGCCTCGCATTTGACGCAGTGGTTTGGGTCCCAAGCCCCGCTGCTCCCGTCTCCATATTCCCCCCTCCCGCAAAGATCACACGCGCTCGACTCATTCAAAGCTGCGAACTTCCCGCTATCGCAAGCCATGCAGGCGTAGTCACCAGCCTCTGCGTACTTCCCCCTCACACAGGGTTCGCAAACAACGCGCGAGTTGTCGGAGCAGTAAACTGTGGCGAAGCCATCGTTGCACGCGACCGCAGTAAAGTTCGTGCTCCACACTTCGCCGTGAATTTGTCCGTTCTCGTCCTCTCCCCCAAAGTATAATATCTTACTTGCGTTTACTATGGCACTCTTGTGCCCCCTAACTTTAGACGACGAACCCAGGCCAGGCGCAATTTCTACCCAAAGCCCCATAAAAAGGTCATATTCCGCCTCCTTCTCCATGAAGAGGTTTGGCCAATCCCCTGAACCCCCGTGCACGAGAATCCTCCCTCTCGAAAGTTCCCCCATTATGTGTCCAAACCTTGGAGTAGGCTGAAAGGTTCCGCTGGGGACTATTTCCTCCCACACGAAGTTGGTTGTTGCCCACGCGACCGAGTTCCCGTTCGCCGACGCAGCGATGCCATCTGGACAGAGCTTCCAAAGGTCTCCATAGATGTTTCCGGACAGCGAATCAATCCCGCCGAATATGTAGGTACAAAAGGACGCTGATGGAGACACCGCAGCGTGGGCAGATCTGACCAGCGAGGAGCGCGGACGACAAGCACGAAGACATGCGAAAGGGTTTTGTTAGTTGTTTGATCATTTGCTCTTAGTCGCTTGGTTGTTTGGTCGCATGTCACCTACATTCCCTCCCCTCCCCCCCCCCCTCTCCCCTCACCTTGCACTCGGCCCAGTACCCAGACCACCCGGGTTACTCCACGTCGCCTCAGTGTCACTCCTTTTGATCACGAAGTCCGCGCAGTCGCCCCCCGCCCCGATCATCAAGGGATCGCAAGCCCCCACCCCCCCAGTGTCGGCAAGCTGCAACAAGTACACGGAGGATACCGCGGAACCCCCGGTTGTCGTACCGCCGAACACGACTAAAACCTGTGATGTGTCGGATGAGTGTATCGAGGTTGTAGTATGTCCGTAAACAGGAATCGGAACAACCGCATTCGATGAGGTATCGTTAACCTGCCTCCAAGTAGAGTTCATGTTGACACCGCTTGCGAAACCCTCGTAGTCGAACCTCCACATTTCACTGCTATAATCCTGCACGAAACCTCCGTATATGTACGCCCCCCCCTTCCATGCCCACGCCGAGTGCCCAAACCTCGCCTGGGGCCATCCTTTGAAGTTAACAGTGGGTGCAGATTGCATGATTGTGCCCGTTTCTGAATTGTAAACGTGGACGCTTCTATCGTCGGAGACCTTGCTCCTGCCAACGGACGTGCTAATTCCGCCAAACAGGACAACGTTCGAGGCGTCAATGGCAGTAGCACTGTGAGAGTGACGGGTTATTGAGCTCCCTGTGATCCGCCACTGGTCTCCGGGGGCAAGAGGGTTCGTTTGCAGGAAATCGATGCAGGAGGAACTGGAGGTCGTATGGAGGAGAAGGCACGAGAGAAGTACGTGCAAGAACATTATTAAGAAATACAGTGCGAGGGGGGAGAGGGGAGGGGTTTGACTGGTACGCTAAAGCGACAGTTTATACGCGAAAGAATTCCGGCTTACTACGGAAGTTGCAGCCCAAACAATAACGCACAATTTCCGCCGTCTGGGTTAAAATTAAAAGTCTTCTCAGCCCAAACTCAATTTTCCCAGTCCGAGCTGCCTTCGGCAAAATAAGAAAGGATTGAAGGTGAATTAGACGACACTTTAGGCATACCACATCTGTACCATGTAAATTCCACCTTTATGGCACCTTTCACCAATCCAACAACGTTCATGTAGAGGCAGGGGCCCCAAACCCTTCCTCCCAATTGGCTCCGGACGAATTTCTAAATGTGGTTGCTAATTTCTTGCCTTTAGACCATTCATTCATTGCGACATTCACATATTCGGAACGTACTATATCCATCAGCTCTATTCGCCTCTCATTACATACCAATTCTTCCCCCATTCCCAACTCAAAACCCAAACGCTCCTGCCCGCTTGCCGAAAAATTTAAATTCCTGATCTCCTCTCTGCCCCCTTTCTGAATTCTAACCCACTTCTCGCCCCTGCTGCCCCTCCCTTATAGGATGGCAAAATCAATGGCACTAAATTCGGCCGCGGGCCTGGCTGGTATGCTTAAGGCTGGCCACAAGCACATGGAGGGAGTCGACGGTGCTACTTTGCGCAACATTGAGGCCGCCAAGGGACTTGCGACCATCGTGAGGTCCTCCCTGGGCCCCAATGGGATGAACAAGCTGGTTATTAACCACCTCGAGAAGATCATTGTTACTAGTGACTGCGCCACCATTGTTAAGGAGGTGAGAGGGAAGGGAAGGGAAGGGGGGGATGGAGGAGTACTGACAAGTTTGGGGTATTTCGTTTGGGATATTACGCAAGGCAAGAGAAGCCCCTCCACTCCTCCCCCGTTCCGACGCTAATCCCAACCCCTTCCCCAACCCCAACCCCATCCCCATCCCCAACCCAAACCCCCTCCCTCCCCCTCCTCCCCCCCCCAAAGCTGGAGATCCAGCACCCCGCCGCCAAGATGCTCGAGCTCGCTGCTGAGATGCAGGAGCAGGAGTGCGGCGACGCCACGAACCTGACTGTCAGTTTTGCCGGGGAGCTGCTAAAATTGTGTGAGGACCTCCTACGCATGGGCCTTCACACCTCTGAGATTGTCATGGGCTACAAGAAGGCCTACGAGTTCCTCGAGAAGACCCTCCCCACCCTCGTCGTCGAGAACATGGAGGACACGAGGAACGAGGCCGAGCTGATCCGCATCTGCTCCCCCGTCCTCGCCGCCAAGCAGTACGGGTACGAGCACATCCTGGCCCCTCTAGTCGCCAAGGCCTGCATGCAGACCATGAGGAAGGGAGGCCGCGCTAGCGTTACAACTGATAGCGTCCGTATCGCTAAGATCATTGGGGGTAACATCAACCAGTCTGAGTGCATAGCGGGTATGGTCATCATGAGGGGAACCGAGGGGAGCATCCAGCACGCAAAGGGAAAGGTCGCAGTCTTTGCCTGCGGCGTAGAGGCCTCGGCCACCGAGGCTAAGGGTACGGTGCTGATGAAGAATGCTGACGACTTGATGAGCTACAACAAGAGCGAGGAAAAGAAGATGGATGAGATTATCAAGGTGAGGAGGGAGGGTAGGCAGCGACGACAGTGAGGGCGAAAGTCGGCACTTTATACCTTCGGCACTTTATACCTTCGGCCTTGTCGCTTCGTGTGTCCCATAATTCTAACCCGTCAACGAAACGACTTTCGCGACTTGCTTTATTCTTCTCCTCGTCGCCTCAGTCCATCGCCGATGCCGGCACCAAGATCCTCATCTCTGGGGGGACTGTCTCCGAGATGGCCATGCACTTCATCGAGCGCTACGGAATGATGTGCATCAAAATCACCTCCAAGTGGGACCTCCGCCGCATCTGCAGCGCCACCAACGCCAGCGCGCTTGTCCGTCTCGGCCCCCCCACTCCCGACGAGATGGGTTACTGCGAGTCTTGTGATGTGAGGGAGTTTGGAGTCAGGAAGCTCTGCGTGTTTGCCCAGAGCCCCGATGCCGGGCAGGGCTGCACCGTCTCCACCATCATCCTCCGCGCCTCCACTAGCTCCGTCCTCAACGACCTCGAGCGCGCCGTGGACGACGGAGTGAACTGCATTTCCACCCTCTGCCAGAACGGCAGCCTTCTCCCCGGAGGAGGGGCCACCGAGATCGAGCTCTCCCAGAGAATCAAGGCCTACGGCGACTCCTGCCCCGGGCTCGAACAGTACGCCATCCGCTCCTTCGCCAAGGCTCTCGAGTTTGTCCCTAGGACCCTTGCTGAGAACTCTGGCCAGGAGCCCACCGACATCCTCGCTGCCCTCCAGGCCGCTCACGCCAACGGAAAGTCCAACGTCGGGGTTGATATCGATGGGGGAGGCAACGGGACCAAGGAGATCGGACCCGAATGCCGTGACCTCTTCGCGGCCAAGGACTCGGCGTTCCGTCTGTCCGTTGATGCCACGCTTACCGTCCTTAGGGTCGACCAGATTATCATGAGCAAGCCAGCTGGAGGAGGAAAGCAGTAAGGAAGTGAAAGACGCTATGGATAAAGGATGGAGGCGGAGTAGGGGAAGGAAATAATATGAACAGGGGCGGAAAGCGAGAAGGAGAAACTGAGGAAGCAGAGCCACCACACCTATAGTGCGCTAGCAGATTCCAAGCTCGTTAAAACCTAAACCACAATGTAATGAGAAGAAACCTTCGAGTACGCTTCTAAACCCAACGTGAACCAAGTGCCCGATTTAATTTACAGTAGCAGGAGCCCAACTTCTACTTGGGCCCCTCACCCCCCCAAACTACCTGAACCGACAGCGATCTCCCCCCCTCAAGCCAATGAATGAGTTCAAGAATGGCATTCAAAGCTCCAACGAGCCACATCTTCTCCAAAGACTCAATGAATTGGGTGCCAATTCCCTCGGCGTCACACCAACCCAAGAGAGAGCCCTCAAAGAAGGTTTCCCCTTGATTCATGTCGCTCATACGCCTGACAGGGGTGGGATCCTTACTGTCTCCTTCCGTAGCATGGGCACCAGACCCCCTACAATCGCTCTCTGTAGCCACACTCAGGGGTGGGAAACTCTCCCTCGAGCTTGAAGAATTTTGCTTCTTAAATCCTGAATTAAAACTCAGAGATGGCGTAAGAACTTTCCTCGACCTGAGGGAAATGAATGAAGTGGGAGAATACTTCGAAGCGATACCTTTTCTAGCCACCGCCTTCTTCTTTCGCAGAAATACCATGCCTCAACACTTTTCCTTGAAGAAATTGGAAGCTGCTGCAAGCCCAAGCGAGGCAATCGCCCAACCAGAATTAAGTGGACGATGGCGTCCCCCCCGCCCCCCCTCCCCTCATCCACTAGCAAGGACCTCCGTCGCGCATCTATGGACCTCCTCATGTCTGCGACGGACCAATCACTGAGGCTCATCCACACTCCCAAAGCCCCCACTTGCGCATCTCCTGCTGAAGCTTCCCCATCTCCTGTGCAGTTCGATATCAAGCAGTTCTTGCCCCAAAGACTTCGCTTGAACACGGGAGACTCCTCGTCTTCCATTAGGTCCCAGACACCACGTTATGGAGACGAGAATGTTGATCCCAAGGCGGAGGAAGCCGTAAATGATTCCTTTCCAAATTCACCCCCTTCTCCATTTGGTCGAGCGTCCCCTACGGTAGTATCTGGCGTAAAGCTCGATGTCTCCAGTGACGACCACGAGGTGCACCATGCGAAGAGGGATTCCCTTGCGAATCTATTGCATGAGGCCAATGCGATCATCATCAACAGGGATGCAAAGAGTGCTGGGACTCACACGGAGGACAAGAACATATACCAAGGCTGGGCCGAGGTTCGCGGCCGATCCAAGCGCTTCTACTCTTGGAAGAAGAGGTTTATCGTATTCGAAGCCGACGCTCGAAGGCTAACGATTTACTCGTCAAAATCCCTGCTTAAGCAACACGGAACATTTGTCGTCACGGATTGTAACATCCCTCTCCGCAACAAGGAGGCCAAGTTCTGGCAACGCTCACTCCGCCTCGACCTCGCCGTGTCTGACGTCCGTCGTTCGCCCCTGTCTCTCAACGTTCTTACTTCCGAGGCCCATACTTCCTGGCTTCGCCTCTTCAAGCGAGATGCGAATGACCTAGACATCACCGTCGATGAGTCGACCCGCCAGAACGTTCATCACCAGCGCCTGGCGAAGAACAAGACGACCAAAACCAAGAAGTCGTCCCTGACTGACGTGCAGAACCAGATCGCGCAGATGTCAAACGCACCCATGCTGAAGAAGGATGTGAGGGTGACAAGGTCAGATCGTCCAGGTGAGAGAAGACAAGAGATGGCAAGGTTCAAAGTGAAGTGTCTAACTCGTTGCACAATTTTAACCTACTAATGGCACTTCTTGCGCAGAGTATGCCAAGCACTTTACGTCCTCCCCTTCCAGCCACAACCCTCTGAGTATCAAGGAGACCCTCAAGCTCTTTGCCTCTGCAGACCCCTCGATCGCCAGGCTCATCGATCACCGCAAGCAGCGGGAGCTCAATGTGTTCATCTCTTGCAGCAACCTTGATTTCGTTCTCGAGAGATCTCTCATCAACGCCGACGTCTTCCCTTACCTCCGAGAGGTGGGGAAATCCCTCGGCATCGAGGTCAACCTCCCCTGCGACCTCTCCTTGACCCCTGCATACTTCAAGAACGTCCATGCAATCGAATCTCTCCGAAATACTGAAATCAAGAGGTGCAGGGAGACTTCAGTCGGATACTCTTACATCCAACTCTTCGGTCAAAGCTATGGCCCCAACGTCCTCCCTACCTTGATTCCTGCCCACGCTTTTGACGATATCATGTGTGTCATGGAAGAGAACGAGCACATTGAGGAGGTGAGACTTGGCAAGGATTTGTTCAACCCGTTTAGGACTTTCCTCTAAATCCCCCTTCCCCCCCTGCCTTCCTCTCCCCCTCTCTCCCTAGGTGGTCCTTCTTACCAAGTGGTACCACCTTGATAACAATGCGGTGCCTCCTCAGTACAAACTACAGCCCATCAACACTTTCATTCAAGACTACATCTCCGTCGACAAGGAAAAGCACGAGGCCGCGGAGCAGCAGTGGCTGGAGACCGTCGAGAAACTGGAGACAGCACTCACTATCGCGACGACACATCACCTCGACAGTGACTGGCGGGAAACTTACCAAACTTCGGAACTTCACTCAGAGTTCAAGCAGGGAATCCTCTCCCAGACCCCAGCCGAAAACGAAAAAAAATCCCTCGCTTTCGTGCGAGAGTTTGAGGCTATCGATCTCAATTCGCCCCTATCTCTGAATTTCGTCGATCTGAGGGAGGAGAGGTGAGATGAAGGGGAAAAAGAAGTAACCCAAAAGCAAAGCAGTACCATACGACGTATGTACTAACTCATCTCTTCGGTCGTCGCCTCGGTCCTCCTGCTTTGCTCTTTCCCCGTCGCAGATCTGAAGATGCCAGCGGCACGAAAAATTTCCTTCGCCATGTTATCGATACTTCCAAGCACGCTCGTCTCGACGATCTCAAATCTCGTCTTTCGACTAGCAACACTAAGACCTTCAAGAACAACCTGCCCTCCCCTTCCGCCCTTGTTTCTACCCCTCCCGACCCTTACGTTCAAAACTTCCTCGATACTTTCTGCGATTCGATGGTGAATTCACTCATCAAAGCGGCCCCAAACTCCGAGCGAGAGCCCACCCCTCTTGAGGCAGACGTCGCCGCTCACGTGGAGATAGCTACTAGCCACAGTGATTACTTCTTCCCCACTGCTACCCTTATTGACGAAATTGCAAGCGTATTTGATTACTTGGACAACCGTGAGAACAACAGCCCACTTTACATCCACGGGCCAAAGGGCATCGGCAAGACGTCCTTCATGTCCCAAATCCTCAAAGAGATAAATGACGTCAAAGAGTCAAATTGCTGCGTCATGATTAGGTTCATCGGAGCAGGACACTCTACCACAAGTGGCATCGAGCTTCTTTCGTCGCTTTGCGAGCAAATGATCTCTACCATCGCCACAATCGACAAGACCTTTGAGCCCGTAGAGCTCCCTCATACCGCCGAGGAGATGTCCTCTGTCTTCCCCAAGACCCTCACTCTTTTTAAAGAGCGCAAAATTAACCTCGTTTTATTGATTGATGGTTGCGATGAGCTGCAGTCCACGTCCTCGGACTCGTCACTCCTCTTCTCCTGGATTCCCTCCATCCTCCCCCGTGGCATCAAGCTCATCCTCTCCTCGGACTCTGGTTGTCCACTCCACAAGCAACTGACATCGATATCTAATTCCCAATCTATTGAGCTGCACCCGTGGAGCGAGGCCGACGCATCGAGGTTCATCAAAGCCAAGCTCAAGGGTCGGGGCCGCGCAATAAATAAGGCCCAGTCGTCTTACATTTCCGAGTGCCTGTCACCCTTTTGCACTCCTCTCGTCGCGCAGTTGGTCATGCACGAGGCCGGCAGCTGGCCGAGCTACATGGAAAACTTAGATTCCATTCCCCTCAGGAATCAGTCCGACTCGCTCATTGACAAGATGCTTGATAAGCTCGAAGCAAAGCACGGGGCTATTGTAATCCGCGCAACCTTTGGGTACCTTTTTTATAGCGTTGAGGGAGGGCTGTCGACAAACGAATTGCTCGACGTCCTTTCCCTTGACGACAAATTGCTCAACATGTTGGAAAAGGTCCTCCCCCCCGACTGCCTCAAGTTGCAGCGACGCTTTCCATCAGTGATGCTCACACGAATCCTGCAAGACTGCGTAGATATCCTTGAGGACCGCTCCACGGCTGATGGCACAATAGTTTGGGGCTTTTCTCACAATCAGATAAAAGCAGCGGTCGGGCGAAGGACGAAGAACTTGGAGGCAACCTTGAGGACCAACCTCGCCGACTACTTCTCGGGAAGGTACTCGGACGGGAAGCCGCTCGCTCCCCATACAGACCCAATTCTTCGATACGTCGACGCGCAAAGACTCATCAGCCACCAGGGGAGTGTCAACGTTAGAATGATCATGGAGCTTCCTCACCACCTCATTGCGCTCAAGGAATGGAAGAGGCTGGGAACATTCCTCTCAGACCTCAATGTGCTCGACGTCCTCGGCCACAGGGGGTCCAGACGATCGTTGTTACGCCCCGGCACTGCTCGCGCAACGCTCTTGAACCTTTGGAGCATCTGGGAAAAAAATACCTCTTTGGATGTCAGCGTGATGTACATGAAGTCCTTTTCTGCATGGCAGAAGGAAAGCACGCCATCGCTTCGCGACAGCAACCGCCGGATGAAGAGCATTGCCGTCTTCCTTAAGGACCTCGGCTTCGAAAACAACGAGATGAGGTACTTTGAAAAGGTGAGATGAGCAGCATGCGATAGATGTTTAACACAGTGCATCTAATATTCTTGCGACATGCTTCGCTTCTTACTTCAGGCCCGCGAAATCTTTGACTTGCTTCTCAGCAGGGAGGTTAAGGAATTTGGGGAGCACCACCCCGCTGTGGAGTCCACCAGGAGGATGCTTGAATCATGTGTTGCGAACCTGCACGGAAGGACAATAAAGGATAAGACCCTAATCAAACTCCGTAAGGGAAGCATTGGCACAAGAAGGGACTCCGGTATTGTGACACCAATGAAAAAAAGTGAACGAGACGGCGTTGTATCTCCCGCTTTATCAAAGCGGATAGAAGACTCCCCTATCGTCTTGTCGCCAATCAAGATGGATGGCGAGGAAGACGTGTCGATCGAAGACGAGATAAAGAAGGTGATGCTGGACGATTCTTATGGCAATGGCATTTCCGTGTCCTTCAACGCCGCCGTTGCAGAGGGGATGATGGACAAAAAGCAGCAGGACAGCTATTTCTTCTCGAAAAAGGAAGAAGCGCTTTGAACGATGTTGATCCACAAACTCTAAGTTTTAACTCCTATTTACGTAACACCTTTGAGCTGCTCATTCAGTTTGTCTGAATGTTTTTGGATCCGCTCCAGTCTCTCCTTCTCCCTCCTCTCCCTCTCCCCTCTTTTTCGAGTCCTCGGCGATCCCCGAATTTTCCCTGAACCTCTAGCCTTTGAGGTCGCGCTATTCTGTCCAAGATTCGTCGCCATTGTTTCTAGTCCCCCTATGGGTGGCGAGCGGGAGTTGGAAAAAGTTCATTGTCACTTGCGAGAATGAAACTTACCTGTTGCCCCTCCTAATACAAGGCCATAATTAACACCCCAACTACCAAAAGGATAATACACAGGGGGATCCCTCCGATCCATGCAGGAAGCGAGGGCTGCGAGAGGTCAGCATGATGGGCAAGTTGTTCGGGGTTGTTCGCAGTGGGGTCTCTCACATTTCTTTTGCTCTTGGAATTGTCGCCAACCAGGAGCTCACTACGATGATGCCGATGGTGCCGATGATCGCACTCATTGCTATGATGGTGCTTCATTGCACGTTGAATTTTGTTTGTTTTGGATTTTTTGTTTTGTTTTGATGTCTACCTGGGTAGTGAAGCAAAAACAAAAGGAAAAAGGACAGGGGAGGCTACAGGCGTGGTAAAATGTACGGGGCAACTAAAGAAGGAGACCCACATCCGGGGACGCGACTCCGGACCAAGACTCCTATCCCTCCGTCACGTAATTTCTCCTCTTCTCCCCACCTCTGCACCCTCTCAGCCATTTTCCTCATGGACTGGGAG
>BRYA01000713.1:4988-32719 GCA_030267965.1 Triparma columacea
CCCCCCCCCCCCAAATGTACCTCCCATGCATTGTCCTACCTTCTCCCTTTGGACCGCCTGTAGCAGCCTTTCCAACCTCTCAACTAGATCCTGTGCCTCCCCCCAGCAGTTGATGCTCCAGATCTTGATTTTAGACATCCTTTCCAACCTCTGAACCAGCTCACACAGCTGCTGATGCTCTAAATCTTGAGTTGTAAGAAAGGGCCAAAGTCTCCAACCAGGATCTTTTTTTAGTGAAAACTTTTCGGAGACTTTGTTGGCTCAGAATACTTATACATCCCTAAAAAAGTCTGTAAACAGCAGCGGTAAAAGAGAAAAATCGCAACAATCGAACCCATTTTTCATTCCAAACCCAATACAGTTCATTCAACCTCTCTTACCCCCCTCCGTCTCACTCCCTCTCTCTCCTCTCCTCCCTACTCTTCATCTATTTTGACAAACGTCTTAGGTTTCAAGTTGAGATCGAATCTCGGTATCATCCCTATCGCCTCCTTCTCCTGCTCCGCCAGTAATATCTCATTCTCAACATCCGGATCCTCCTCGTTGTCCCCCCCCCTCAGAGTTTTGAGCTTCCTCTCTAGGAGAACAATGGCAGCGTCGTTCAAGGGGGTCTCCATGGCCTCCCTCATCAAGTTGAAGACGCTCTCCTCCATGATCCGAGGCACGAACTCCCGAAGTTCCTCGTTCTGGCTGGCTTCGTTGAGTTTATGTCTCTTCTTTATCTTGGCCTGCTTCCTCAAGTCCGCTCTCGCCTTTCGTTGCCTTGCCTTCCCTTGTATCATCATCGCAGCCGACGTCATCTCTGCCCCCTCAGCGGTTGCCAGGAACCTCTTGTTTTGAACCTTCTTCTGCGCCTGCTTCATCCTCGCCCTCTTCTGGAGCATGGTGGCAGCGGTGTTCTCCTCCTTGGTGTCCTCGACAACTTCAACCTTACCCTCACCCTCAGCTCCTTCACCGACCCCCAGAATGACAGCGCTGTCCTTTCTGTCCGTTAAGCCCGTTAAGCTCCTAGGGCTCCGAGGGCTGCCACCCCCAGCCGCCATCTCCTCCATGAGCTTTTGCCTCTCCGCCCTCATCTGCACGATCATGTCCTCGTTGTTCTCCAGCGCATCCGCGATCTTGTGCGCCATATCTGGCGTCAGCCCTTGCAAGAACTCCCTCATGTCGACCTCATTGTCCCCGTTTTTGTCCAACTCCCTTAGGAAGTGCTTGACCTTGGCGTCACGGTGGCTGAGGCCGAGGTGCCTCAACGCGGTGCTGACCTCCTCGTTCGTCAAAGTCCCGCTCGCGTCGACATCGAACAAGTCGAACGCCGCCTGCAGTGCTGTCATGAGCGGAGGCTTCCTTTGAACCTCCCCCAAATACGGTTGCCTCGGGACCTTGGGAAGCTCCCCCAACTGGTCAATCAAGTCGTTGCTCTCCACCAGCTCGCTCAGCATGGTCGTAAGCAGACCCTTGACCGCGGCCGCCTCCTTCGCCCCACCACATTCCCCCTCGCTTCCCTTCTCGTCAACGAAAGCGTCAGTGCTCCTCACCAAGTTCGCCGGTGTCTCCTCCATGGGGTTGGGTATGAACTCCCTCTTCGGCGGGATCCGTTTCCCGTCGCGTAGCTTTTCGTCGTAGAGGAAGAAGAAAGGCTCTTCTTCGACGATCTCTCCAGATACGTGCAAGAAGATGTAGCTCTTATCCGGCGCCCTGGCGGCGACCTCCAGCCCCTTCTTCTTGTTGGTCCCCCTGCTCATAACCATAGTCCCCCTCATACCCGTGGTCGGCAGGCTCGCCGTCGCGCTCGGCGTTCCCATGTCGTCAGTGCTTCCGAAGCTGACCTTCCCATCCATGCTGCTCAAGCTAGCGTTCATCGTCTTGCTCTGCCCCTTCTTTGGCTTCGTAGGGGTTGGCAAGTCCTCGTCCGCCATCCCATAAAGCATGAAGGCAAGCTGGATCTCAGGCTCCCTCCACCTGCCCCTGTAGCTCTCGTCCAGTTCGTCCATGAGCATATCAAGGCTCCTCGGCTCGTGCCCCCCCTCCTCCAGAGCGAGCTCGTCGAGGTCCTCGTTGAGGCCGACCTTTATGAGCTTCATTATCACTGTCTCAATAAAGGACTCGGTGACATGGTTCTTTGTATCTATCTCGGTCAGGAGAAGATATGCCTTGTTAAGGTAAACCTGCCGGGCTTCAAGCTGGGAACGGGGGACCTTACCGGCCTTCTCCAACAGCGTGTTAAGCTTGCTCCCAATCACACTCAAGGTGTTCCCCAGTGTCACACTCGGGTGAAAGCTGTCCCCGACATTCTTGGTGATAGCCTTGACCCTCTCCGATTCCTTATCCGCCGTCGTCATTGGCTTCATGTTGGTTGTCTCCACTGGGGTCTCCATTAGCTCAACAGGGATGGTCTTGTTCAGGATTCGAGGGAAACCGTTCCCGTTCAACGTGACCTTGAGAAGCTGCTGCTTGCCGGGCTCTATTATGCCCTGGCTGGGGTAAACTTGGAGAACATCAGCAGTGTCGTCGTTGACGTTGTCGGTTTTCCAGTAGGTATCGCCGATGTAAAACTTGATGGGCCTGTCGGAGAGGTTCTTGAGGATGGAGAGCTTGGTCATGTTGGCCCTCTGGGGTAGGCGTCCGAAGGGAAGCCTATCGACCGAGAGGTTCGCGGCCTGGGAGGCTACCGGTAGGCACTGCACCACGGGGGGAACATGCCCGGACTCAATGGAGGGTGGAGCGACCCTGTGGGGGTCGACGCTCCAGTCCCGGGGATCGTAGCCCTTGGAGCTGAACTTGAGAACACCCTTAGTCTTGTTGCTCCCCGTTATTATCTTGTATGGGATGTCGATTTCATAAGACTTGTTCTCGAGGGGGAAAAACCTCCACCTAAGCAGGATCGAGTGCATCTTCTCGATACTCCCACTGGGGTTCTCGAGCTGCAGGAGCTTCAGGCCGTAGCCGAACTGTTCGTTGAACTTATCGATGCTCTTGGTATCGATTCTGTACTCAACATTAACATTGCTGACATTCATGAGCTCCGTCTCCTGCAGGGGGGCCTCGTGGGGCCTCGTCCCGACCGCGACGGGGTGGAGCTCCGTCAGACCATTAACCGTCCTTGGCACGACGCAACTCTGCGTCTTCTCGAGCGTCTGGCCGATACAGTTGATCCAAAATTGCTTCCCCTGAAAGACCCTCAGCAGGAGTGGGAGCTCGTGCTTACCTCCGTACTCCAAGCTGCTGTAGCTGTAGCTGATCTTCAAGGTCATGCTCTCACCGGATTCTAGCTCCCCGGACTTGGGGTACACTTCAAAGCACTTGAGCTCGTCTATGATTCTTGTGATTTTGATCTCAGCCTCAGAGGGCTCCCCCTCATCGGCCCAGGTCTCGAGCTCGATATTCTTCTCGTTAGGGAGGTGGATGCTCCACTTAACGGGAAGGAACTCGGTGTTGCGGAGTTCCAAGTACATCACTGCGGCGAGCGGAAAGGGAGCGTTGCGTTATGTTGCAAAAACGAGTTGAGATGGTGGTGTGCGATCATTGATTGTATATAAATATATATATGTATAATATATATCATTCACCCTTTATGTCGTCGCTCCTCACCTTGAGTCTCAGACTTTATTGGCGCCGGCGTGAAAGGGAAGTCAAAGGTGGGAAGGAGGGAAAGGTCTGGGGAGGAGAGCAGGTTGTACTCAACCTCGCTACCCGTCAGGGGCGTCGCGAGTGTCTTGTTGATCTTTTCCAGTCCGAGTTGCCCAAAGATTTGATCAGTGCTGCAACCCATGCCGTACCCGCCCTTTTCCACCCTGACGTCCCTGAAGACTAGGAAGGGGAAGGACGCGTGGCCCAAGAGGTTGATCTTAAGGGGCATGATGGATTCAAAGCTCGAAGCTGCGGGTTCGGGGAGTGGGGAGTGTTAATTAGGGTATGTCCCAGGTCCAGGTCGCTCCTCATCATTACAACGTCCACACCAATCATCATCTTCTCACCTTCCTTCTTCTCCTCCACACCTGGGAGGTCGGCGTAGTAGGAGGCCCCGTCACCATCGTAGCCTGCGTCCAAAAGCGCGTCCTCATTCCTCCTCAGAAGCTCCCCGGCCTCCGGGCTCACCATCTTCTCGAAGCCGTCCTCGTCGACCCGAGCGACCTTGCAGATCATCTCAAATTTGTAGCCCCCGTGGTTGTATGGGGAGAAGGTCACGCGGGTCCGTAGCTTAGAGCGTGCTGGAAGGATCCCGGAGGGCTTGTCCATGATCATCAGGGTGCTCCCGGATGAGTTGGGCTTGGACTTGAGGGGAATGTGCATTCCGAGGAGCCTCGGATCAGACCCCTCTGGCCCGGCAATGAGATGGTGGAGGATCTGGTACTTCAGGTCGCAGTCAGATCCATTAATCAGCCGAAGTTCCCTCGTTTCTGAGTAGTTGACGAGCTTCACGCCAAAGTCAAGCTGGGGAGGATCAAAGGACACGGCTCCAACGCCTCCAGGGCATACCAAGGTTACCCCAACCGACTGAATGGTCGGTGCGCTTTCCGCTTGCCCTATTTGGCGGGCGTCCCTGAGATCCGGGGACGGTCCCGCGAGGGGCCTAACCTTGACATGCATTTTGCATCTGTAAGTCTTCTCAGTTCTAGGCGCGAACGTCACTGTGAGCTCGCAGCGCTCGTTCCCCAGGAGCTTGGCGGAGCGGGGGGATATGTCGAGCACGGTTCCGTCGAGCTTGTGGGGGAGAGAGGCACGGAAGACCAGAGGTACGCGGGTAGGGTTGTAAACAACAAGCTTACGGGTGGACGCGAGACCAACGCAAGTTGGCTTAAGGTAGAGGGAGCCTGACTTGGTCGTGTTCTCGACAACGATCTTGGGCACAGATCCTTCCCCAATGACCGTGATGTTCTCTGCCATGGAGGGAGTGTTGTTGAGGACACACTCGAGGCTGTCCTTGTACTTCTTCTCACTCTTCGGGGAGAAGCGGATGGTGACGAGCTGGAAGTCTTCAGCAGGGATAAGCCCTCCCCAGGGCTTGGCCGTGAATACTCCGTCGCGGTCAGGCGAGAATTGGAATTGAGCAGGGAGGTTGCCCATGTTTTTGATCATCACAGTCTGGTACGATGAGTCCCCCACAAAGGTGGAGGGGAAGGTAAGCTTGTTTTGCGGGAGGCTGATGGAGATTTTGGGGAGGAACTGCTCGAACTCAAAGGAGTGGCCGATGGCACGAAGGGCGACGTTCCACGGAGGCTGAAGGGTCGCGTCGTGGACCAGGCGGAAAGAGCGCTGAGACTTGAAGAAGACGACGGCCTCAAGGTCCTGGCAGTAGTAAAAGTTCTGTGCAGAAGGGGAGAAGTAAACCTTGAAGGTAGCAGACTGCTTGGGCATGATATCCGAGATGGGTGGATAGACACTGAAGTCCTTCTGCTTGTCTCCGTCATCGGGGGATGGGACGAACCAGTTGACGGAGACCTTCTCCTTGGTGTTGTTGGTGAGGGTGATTTCCTGACCTTGAGACTTCCTTCCGTCGCACTGGTTGTAACCAAAGTCAAGCTCCCTCGAGCTGAGTACGATCTCCCCACGCTTGTCTGTGAAGTCAGAGAAGAGTTCGTGGGCAACCGCGATCTCGTTACGGGTGGTGTCTCCGCTCCTAGTTACGGGGCGAGCGGCGACCGAGGTGGCCAAGGCCTGCGTTCCCCCCGGTCCGACGCCGGCGAAGAGTTTGCTCATTTTGTTGACCTTGTACATTTCTTCTAGCTCGCCTGGGCCGATCCTCCCTAGTCCCGCCGCCACCCTGTTCTTGAAGGCCTGGACGTGGGCATGGCGGAGGGGGGCAGGTCGCTGTTCCTTGATCTCGCCCTTTGCGTCGATGTAGCCGCTTCCCATGCAATCAATGAACTGGGGTTGGGCGTTGTCGATCAGGCAGAAGATCCGCCGGTAAAAATTCCCAGGCTTTAGAGGGGTGAACTTGAGAAGGACGGAGGTCTCAAAGTGGGGAGGGATGATGCCCCGAGTCTTGTCGAATTTGAAGATTCCAGATTTGTCCGCCGTGAAGCAGAACGCAGCAGGGAGCTCGGACTCGTTACGGAGGAAAAGTACCCTCGACACAGTTTGGCCGACGTGCGCGTCGCGGAAGTTCAGGGAGTTGGGGATCCCCTCTACCTTGGCGAAGGGGTCGGCCTTCTTGTGGATGACGACGACGGGGGCGACGCATCGGCCAGAAAGCTTAATGACCTCCTTGTTGCCACCGGGGGTTACAATCTAGGCGAGAGGGGAGAAGCAAGCGAAGGGTTGAATTTAGTTTTATTTATTATAATACGGTTGTGCACGCACACTCATCGTAATCACATTCACAGTCGCATCGTCCTCACCTTGAAATTCTCCTCTGTGTACGTGCCAGCCACCATGGGAGTGTACCGGACGGTGAAGTTGAGCTCCGACCCCGGGGCTATGATCCCCCCCTCTGGCTCGATGGAGAAGACGGGGTCCCGGTCTTGCTCGATGCGAAGGACCTTGTAAGCGGCGGGCACGACGGACTGATTCCGGACAACGAACTCCCTCTTGACCTGGAAATCGTCAACGCAGTTTACGATGACTTTCCCGAAATTTATGGTGTGGTCGGAGGCGACAATGTAGGGGTACTTGGCGACGGCAGAAAGCCTCATCTCGAGCCTTGGCTTGGGCTTCGTTGCGTTGACACCCTCTCCTATTTTGCAGACGGCGTTGGCCACGAAGACCTCGGCGGCGGTGGGGCGGATCCTGCAGATAATCTCCGTCGAGGAGTTCACCGGCACAATGCCTCTGGGGGGATCAAAGGTGAAGGGGGCAGGCACCTTCCATTCAAAGGGAGCGGGCACCTCACCGTCGTTGTTGATGGTGAATGTCTGCGGAGTAGTGACGTTGATGGGGAGAAGACCCATGTCGAGGCCTTCGGGAGCGGAACACTGGAGGGTTGAGATGTAGGCACGGACGGGTATGTGGAAGCCGCCGCTTCCCTCGCCCTCCTGGAGCTTGAAATAGATGGTGTCCTCGTAAGGCTCGGCGCGGGTGGGGCGGAAGAAAACCTCAAATTCCTGGGAGGTTCCGGGGGACAGCTTAATCTCGAGTGGGTAGAGAAGGGAAAAGAAGCGTGTGCGAGGGAGTCTGTACTTGACCTGAGGTGTGGGTTGGGCGCGAAAGAAGGCATGTGGGGGTGAGCACAGGCAAACATGCTAAATGCTGATTGGACAAGCATGTCCAAACTGACAACCGCCTCCATCATCTTACCTTCTTCATCTTTGTCGATACATTCTTCACCACAAGGGTTTGCACATATTCCCCTCCAGGCACCCAGGTCCCGCCGTGGAACGTTATACCATCCCCGAAAGGTCCCCGGCACTCCAGGCCATATCGCTGGCGGCGTTCCTGAGGATTGGCAGAGTTAGTGGGGGGGGTGAGGGTGGCTGTTGACGTCTGTTGTCCCAAAGGGAAGGTATTTAGCCCTCGATAAGGATATTGGAGTAGCTCGGACTACGAATTGTCGATATTTAGCTCCGAATCTCCAACTTACCTTCTCCGATATGAGCACCACAACATCATTTTCAGCCTTGGAAGTGGCACCTCCTTCGATTTGGTATTGACTACCCAAGGTGGAGGTGAACACGTCCATCATCTCGTTGTTGGGAGGCTCGGGGAGGGAATCTGGGTTGTAAGTCGTCTCGGCCATCCTAGTGTTCTATCTCTCTCTCTCGTTGGGGGTGGTAGGGGAGGTGAGGGTTGTGGAAGGAGGTTGGGGAGTTTAGGTTTGCTTGAGAGAATTGAGGGGTGGAGGGTGGGGGGTAAGGGGGGTAGCAGGTGGCGAAAACTGATGTCGGGTAATTCAAAAAATGTTCGCAGGTCAATGTACAGTGTCTAAGTCCACACCACGGATGAATTACGTTACATATTTTATGGGAAGCGTGTTTTTATTTGATTGTTTCAATGCTGCCTTCATGATTTCATCCATTCGCCTGAAATTGCCCCTGACAATACATCCAGGAGGCGCCCTTGGAGCCCAGTTGCGATCGACCCCATCGTTCCACAGCCGGGCGGAGGGGTTCGTTCTCGATCGTAACAAAAGATAAGAGCTGGGCGCCCCTCACTTGTTGCATTCCCAAGGCCGCGGTGGATGGTTCGTGAGTCGTAGGCGACGACACTCCCAGCAGGGGCAACCACGACCTTCGCACCCTGATCCTGTGCCAGCGGCCACGCGGTCTCGTGCGAGCCGAGCAGAAGCTGGGTTCCACCGTTCTCAACTGTAAAATCGACAAGAGGGATAATTATAGACAGTCCTCTCCCTCGGTTGTCCTTGTGCCACGCCTGGTGAACCGAGCCTGGCACCGCAGTCATGAGCTGCAACTCGCTTCGATAGACTCCTTCCAAACCTTCCTCTTCCACGCGGAAGAATTCATCCACAAGCGGGCGGATCTGCTCCTCGACTCGCTCAAGGACCTGCATGTCTTTCGGATTGAACCTGTCCTCGTCTCGACAATGGTATCGTCCTAGGGCCGATAAACGCCACATCAGTTGTTGATCTTCCTCTTCCTTCGACTGCTTCACCCCTCGACGCTTGGGCTTCCTATTCTTGATGGGCATGCTCTCAGCAGCTGGCATTGCCATGGTGTCACGGACGAGGTTCGGGTCCATACGCAGTCCCGGGACAACAGCCACGCCAGACATTTGCAGGCACTTGATAGCAGCCGGCACGGTGGCAGCAGTACAGGACGAAAGAGGCTGGCGTTGGTTCTCAAGATGATGGGCGAAGTAAAAAGCACCTCCTGCGACAGATGCCGTCCCAATTATGGCAACATGGCGGTACATTGCGAGATTAAAATTCAATAAGCAACTCTAACGCGAACAAACTTCGCGAAAAGCACAAATTTAGAGAGGGGAAGTGAAATAAACCCTGTTGATGTGACTCAGCAAATTCCAGACGGCGTCTCTGGAATTTTAGGATAGCTCCGACGTCTATTACACATATAAAATTGGGGACTGCGACATTTTTGAAGAGATGCGCTAGGAATCCCCCAAGTCTGTGAATTGTGCCTTGTCAAGATGTCAGTCATTAACTGCAACAATTGCCGCGGCGACGGTAAGGCAGTAATTTATTATCAACGAACGTTTTACTGACGACACGATGGACTGAGGTCAGCTGTAGCTGGTGAAGAATCTACACACAAGTTGCGGATACGAGAAACCCCGCTTTCTTGTTACAACACACACTCTATTTCATCAACGTTTATAAAGTCCCCCCTCTCGCCTCTCTCCTCACTCTTCAGTCTCAAAAATCCAAACACGCTCTTACCCAATTGAATCAAATGTTCGTGAAAGAGCATCCCTTCATAATCTCCCGCTAAATCATCCTCTGGTGGAGCTGCGGGGTAAGCGTTAACCTCTAAAACGGCCATGTCACCATCTTCGTCTACCATTATGTCCACCCCACTGAGTCCAAAATGACAGCAACCATCGTTTTTTGTGTATGCATTCATGCTCGTCCTTAACTTTTGAAAAAATCCAGCCACGAAACTCTCTAATCGCGCGCTTTCAATGGAGGGAATGTTACTGAGCAAACAGCGTCTCGTTGGCGCACTGGAAGCTCCGTTTGTGAGGTGCGCCGCACGAGGCCTTTCGGTGTTGTTTCCTCCCCACTCATCAATTGTTTCCGAAGCAATACGAACTTCATAATCTTTCACATATTGATAAATCCCGAGATCCCCATTCTCCTCTTCCACCGCCAGGACGTAAGCACGGAGGTGGAATTTCTTCCCGTCCAACAGTTTGCTCCGCACCTCTTTCTGCAGCACCCACTCTGGGATCCGTCCCTTTTGGGCCTGGATCTCCTCAAGCAAACCTGGCGCAGACGCTCTGTCGTAGTTCATACTCACCAACTTTAGCACCTCTTCTCCAGTCCAAACGAAGTGGACACCGTTGCCGCATGAACCAAGTGGAGTCTTCAAGACTGCCGGCACAGAGGGTAGATCTAAATCACCCTTAACACTCAAATGAAAGTCGTAAGGAAGAAGGATGGAGGGAACAATGAAACTCGCGGCACCACATTTGCGCACGAACGTGACAAGGGAGTCTTTGTCTTCAAGGGGGCTTGAAAAGACATCCTGTGTATGATGGGTGGGGTGTTTTGAGACATGTTAGCGCATACCAACCATATCACAAGTCAACAATCGCTCGCAATTTTACTCTTAACTTACTGTATCCCCAGCGTATATTTTCCCCCCTTCGATAAAGGAGAATGTTGAGGCGCCACCACGTTGTCGGGGGAGGGGGTGCTCAATATCTACCTTTTCCCTCAACAATCGAAGCGATTTCAATTGGACGGGGTCGAAATCTGCAAGAGCCTCCCTGAAGATCCATTCCCACGAGCTCTGACAGGCATAGAAGAGCATCTAAAAGCACTGAAGAAAAAGCTGAAGATTTTGGTCATTTATTTCAAGATTTCAAGTTATTTCAATTTGTCTTTGCGAAAATAATTTGCGCACTACGGACTACGTAATACACCCTGAAAGCACGCGGCATTTTTTCACTATTCAAGGCAAATACAAAATATTCCTAAGCCACAAATCATCCTAAAATTAACCTCAACCAGCCCCCTTGAGACCCCATCCAACCTTCCACTTAACTACACATCCGTCTCTTTCTTAGCAACCTTGAGGCTGACCCTGCTTAGCGGGTTGCCTTCTTTGTTCTTGACAGCCTTCAAGTCCTTGTCAAGTTCCTGAACATCCTCGTCCGTGAAGAGTCCCATCTTCCTCTCCGTCCCCTCAATGTCAAGCCAGAACGATCTGGAACCGTCGGGCTCGAGGACGACGTTGGTGTCGAGGTTCTCGATGGATACGGAGTGCCTGGCGAGAACCTCGGTGATGGCGGCGGTGAAACCGGGAGTATCGGGACCGCGACAGGACACCTTGAACGTCATCTGGTCAGCGTTCTTACGAAGGCCAGTGCTGTGTGTGTGGAGGGGAGCGGGGGGGGAGGGAGTTGGAGGGAGTCAGTGGAAGTGGGGGGCGTTTTGTTGTCGTCGTTGTTATTCGTTGTTGTTCGTTGTTTTGGTTTTCGTTGGTTCCTCTGTATGTTCGCTTGACAGCAATATCATTGCGCGTGTCTCTGAAATGATGCACATCGAGTTTCAAGCAGTATTGTCTTGTGTGATATCTCTATTTCGGAACAAAACAAAGGAATCAGATCGTCCCCTTCATTCGCATTTCAGAAGGCGGGCAGGGTGAGTGGAAGCGGCGTGTACGGTGTGAGAAATGATGTGTGACCGACGTGATCCTGCAAATATTAAAACCCTCCTCCTCCTCCCTCTCCCTCCCCCCCTTCACACACAAACACACAAAGCGGTGCGACTTAAACAAAAAGCAATGTAGGGTATGCTATACTTCTCCCACCCCAACGCAGGGGCGTGAAACCTGTTGCATCCCATCCCCCATCCTGGGGCGAATTTCATTCATCTTGGGCTTGCTATCACATCTTCGGAATTTTCGACCCCCCCAGGGGAGGGTGGTAAATGAAACCCGAGACTTTCGAAAAATTACGGAGGACGGACCATCAAGGACGAATAGACCGCTTTTTTGGGTACTTATTCAGACGCGAGATATCCTTCAACCTGGGCCCGTACACTTGACCATGACTACACCTCCCCCCCCTCCCCCCCACCCTTCCCAAAAGACACACCCCTCCACTTGAGACTCACCTATCTTCCCCCTCTCCCATCACCTCCCCCCCTCCAACTCCCCTCACCTCCTGGGTTGTAGTTTATTAATTTTAACCACAAGTTCCTCCGCGTTATTCCTAATACTTTCCAGTAAATCCAGATGTCTAACCTTCTCCTGGTCATAGCTCACATGCATCATCATAACAAAGTGGTTCCCCAATCTCGTCATTTTACTCATAGTAATATTCCCCCCCGCGTCGCTGACCCCTTTACACATCCTCGCAACCATGCCAACTTTATCAACCCCGGTAGCGCTGACGTTAATATGACTTAAATGACTATCCATCTCTACAGGACATGTACGAGGACGGTAAGTACCGACCATTAGGGAGTCGGATACGCCGGAGACGCCGGGGCCGATTACTTCACCCTTTATTGGATCGTCGCCGCCGCGCATCATGGATAATATACAAGTCCAAATCAAACTTGTACTGTGGTGGGGGGTGGGGGGGGGGGGAGGGGAGGGTTTTAGAATATAAATGGAACGAGGGAGGGTTCGTTTGGGGCGACCAAGTTTTAGCGCAGCGCGCGTGTGTGTGATGGTGTGTTTGTAAATATATCTCAAATCCCCCCATTTTCATCCCCCCCCTGTTAATTCCCCCCTCCCCCCCCCCTCTTTTAATCTCACCTTGCGACCCATGGTATCCTCCCCCAAAGTGGCATGAAAGTAAAGTTAAGTACCGTACTAGGTATCCATATTTTCCAAAGCGCCACCATATCCTCCTTAAAGTTAGTCCCAAAGTAGTCCTTAACAATCGCTCTCTTGAGGTCGGGGGAGGTGGGGTTGGTTACGATCTCCTTGGTTGCGTAGAAGACGGGGAAGTAGAGTAAAGGGTGGTGCACGAACTGATCGAGACCTACTTGCGCTGCCGTCTGTTATTATTGGAACACGAAAGTGAGAGTTAGTGGGAATAAAAAGGGGGAAAGACAAAAGGCAATCATCATCAATTCATCACTAACCTCCTTCATACCCCTAGGGTTGTTGAGTTTCTGTTTGATGGTGAGTCCGCTAAACTCTCCCGCCGTCGGGAAGAATCTTTTAAACACCGGCACATACAGTAGGTACTGAACCCCGCCTAGATAGAAGCATCCGAAGCTTGCAAACGCAGCGTTACGACGCCAGTCGATTGTGTCGCGCTTTTCGACGGTCGTTTGAACGAGGAGATCGGAGAAGGAGGTCTTGAAGGTGGAGAAAAACATACCAAATGCTAGGGGGTAGGACTTCGGGATACGCATCAACCAGTGGGACGACATTATGGGGGAGGTTTAAGGGTTGGGGGGGGAGGATTATGAAGTAAGGTGAGATGGAAGTACGGTATATGAGGATGTACGAAGGTGTTGGCAGATTTGAGGCAGTGGTAAATGGTCGGTTAGTGGGAGGGGTGATTATTTGTGTGAAATTGACGACGATTTAGGCCAAAAGGGTGTTGGTTGGGGGTATAGATGTGATGAGTGTTTGTTTATATGTTTAAATGAGTTTAGTAATGACTGTGAATCCTATAAAGGAGTCAAACCCTTTTATCTGGATCGACCACCTCGACAAATTGAGAAGGAGGAGGGAAAGGAGATGTGGCCTCTAGCCTCAGTAAAACAGAGGCCTGGGTCCTTTTGGGAAAACCCTAAGAAAAAACTGCGGCGTTTGGCATTCAAATAGGGGTGGGACTAGCCGCTTTGGGTCCACCCCCGACCCCACACGTCCACGGAGACCGTGACGTGGGGGAAGGGAAAGAAGACTTAGGGCGGGTTCGGGGACTTAACGAACTCGGAGCGGCAGCCCGTCTCTCGAGTCACAAAGATGAACAAAACTCCACGCGAAAGCGCGTGGCGCAACCGCAGCGTATGGACTCACTTTTTTCAATGAACTGCAAAGTGCAACGATTCTCCTCAGGTCTTTTCCGGTTTGGGACTTTCCAGCCTCTAAAATCAGCTCATAAAATCCTCGAAATGGAGTTTGTCCTCCCAGTTGGTCTTTGTTCATCAAGTGGTGCTAGTAAATCTACATATAATAGCGATGATATGAAATGTGATGATTTGAAACACAGTCAACACATTAATACATCTACACGTACTGTAGATATAAATATATTATTATCTTCATTGAATGGTCGAGTTGATGCTAAACTTGTGCCTCAAATTAATACCTCTCTCCTCTCTAATTCAACTGCTTCTTCGTCTAAACTCATACATAACGATAACAATGGTAATAACAAAGACATCAATAACATAGTTAACGAAATGATGCAGAATAAAAAGGAAAGAAGGAAAGAGAAAGGAAGGAAAGAGAAAGAAAGAAAGAGAAACAATCTACAGATACACCACAAAGACAAACTGGATAAACAACAACAAGAGAAGAATAAGGAGGGAAGCTATGCAATGAATGAAGAGGGAGAGAATGACAAAGATTACAAAAAAGAGAGAAAGGAGAAGGAGGGGAGGAAGGAGAAGGAGGAGGAAAGGAAGACAGACAAGAAGAAGATAGACAAGAAGAAGATAAACAAGAAGACGGACAAGAAGGAGACACACACACAGGAGACACACACACAGGAGACACAAGAAGCACAGGATACACAAAACATCAATCATCATCATCATCATAAGGACAAGGAAACCTCCAAAAAAGAATCCCCCTCCTACGCAACCCCAAATGTCCTCATCCCAAACCCTTCAACCCCACCTCCAAACTTCCCCCCTAAACCTCCGAAACTCCAACGTCAACTATCACCACGATCTCTATCACTTTACACATACCGTCAAGCCCTCTCTAACAAGGTAAGCACATGTTAAGGGGTAACGTAACTTGTGTTTGTCATACAGACTGCTCGTCATAATTTAAAAGCGTCATCCTCCGCCACCTCTATTCCTCTAACTAATCTTATCTTAAACCTTCCTTTCACGCTCAAAAAAGCCTGGTTTACGACCCCGTCTTAACAGTACAGACGTGGAGATAAAACTACCTGGCCAGGGATTATGCGGTGAGGAGGAAGTTAAAGAGAAACACTTATGGATGTCCGGTTGGACAACCGGCGGCCTAACCCTTACAGACAATAAGGGTAAGCCGGAAATAAGGAAGGGTTTAGGACTCCGTAATCTTGGTAACACTTGCTTTATGAACTCCGCGATCCAGTGTCTCGCGCATTGCCCCGTTTTTGCTCAATGCCTTATTACAGGTGACGGGGGTGTTGGGGGTAGAGGTGAGGGGATGAGGTGTAAGGATGTTATTAAACATACTATCGCTGGGGTGTTGAGGATAAATAAGGGGGGGAAGGGGGGGAACTGTTATAACCCGAAAGCGTTATACGGTAATTTGAAGTCGATATTCAAGGGGTATAGAAGAGGGAGGCAGGAGGATTCACATGAGTTTCTTATTCAACTACTTGAGAAGTTACAGTCAGACGAATTGAAGGGGGCGGGGATTAATCCGGATAAAAGCGGGTGGAGAGATGAGCTGGGGATGAAGAGGATTGATGAAACGACGAGCGTACATAGAATGTTTGGAGGGTATTTGAGAAGCCAGATTGTATGCGGGAATGTTAAATGCAAGGTGAGAAAGAGAGTGGGGGTTACAAAGGAAAGGAGAGAGAGGGAGAGAGAGAGAGAGAGGGAAGAGATGTATAGGGACGCATGTATTAGGCGGCACGTTAAAAACACTCGAGTAAAACATCTATATTTTAGGGTTCGATCGACAAACATACCATTAACCACCACCTCCCCTCCTCCCCCCCCTCCCCCCCCTCCCCCCCCATCCCCACCAAACCCACACCAGCACAAGAGCAGTACATACGACCCCTTCCTCGATCTTCAAGTGGAGATAACCTCCACCTCAATCACTACCCTCGTTCACGCAGTAAACAAGTTCTGCACCTCCGAGGTTCTTAATAAAGACAACATGTACAAATGCGAGAGATGTAGTAAAAAAACAAAAGCCAGGAAAACACTAACCGTATTCAGACCACCCTTAACACTGATCGTACAGCTGAAAAGATTCAGTTACGGGTTCGGTGGTGGTTACGGTGGTTACGGTGGTTCAGTTAGTAGGAAAGTTGGTAAAACCATAACCTACGATGAGAAATTCGACCTTAAACTTAGTGATGGGAGGGTTTGTAAGTACTACTTAACCGGGGTGCTATGTCACGTAGGTGGTGGAGCGCAAAGTGGACATTACTATAGTTACGTTAGAACTGCGGGTTCAGGGAAAGTAGGGGAGGGGAGTTGGAGATGTTGTAATGATGAAGAGGTTAGAGATGTTAGGTGGAGGGAGGTGGAGGGGAATGGGAGGAATGCTTATCTGCTCTTCTTTACGAGGCAGGAGATTAAGATGAAATTGGAGGAGGATTTACCGGGTAGTGGGAATGGGATTAAGGGGGAAAGCGAAGAGGATGAGGAGGTGGAGGAGAAGGGGGAGGAAGACGTGCGGAAGGGAATTAATATCTCTGAGAAGGACGAAGATGAGGATGACGGGAAAGAGGAGGAAAAAGAGGACGATGATGACGATGATTCGTCATCCGAATCCGAGCCTTCATCTACATCGTCTAATAACATCCTTCCTCCAAACCACAAGCCAGAATCAACGGCATCTACCTCCTCATCCTCCTATCCCGAATTCGTACGTATGCCACCAGTGTTCAAGAGCGGTAGGATGCCGATATTCAAAGGCAACATAGGTAGGGTTTTACCTATTGGGAGGAGGAAGTTAGGGAGGGTTAAAGTTATGCGGATGGTTTTAGAGATACAAGAGGAGGAGGAGGAGGTTATGGACGAGATGGAGAAGGAAGAGGAGGAGAGAGAGGTGAAGGAAGTAGAAAAGGAAACAGAGGAGGAGGAGGAGATGGAGGTGGAGGCAGGGTCGGATAGCGGTAACGACAGCAGCAGCGTGCCGAGCACAGACTCAGACTCCGATTCAGACTCCGATTCAGACTCCGATTCCGACTCGGACGACGACGAGCAGCCCTCAGCCTCCCCGCCTGCACCAGCTCAAACACCTACCCCTAAACCTATCCTCTCAAACAAACCTAGCCTAGCGCTACAAGCCGCTAATGGGATAAGCGTCACTTCGAAGAAGAGGAAGGTTACCGGCGACACTAGCTTGTTCGGTAACGTTCCTACGGGAGGTTGGAGTAGCAGCGATTGCTCAGAAGACGAAGGTAAAGGAAGTGGGAGGAGAGGAGGAGGAGGAGGGAGGGGAGAAAATATGGAAGGGAGAGACGAAGGGAGAAGGGGGGGGGAGGAGTGGAGGAAGAATATGAGGAAGAGCAACTGGGATACTAAACTTGATGCTGGGAAAAACAAGAAGGTTAAGAGCGGGCTGGGGGGAGTGGTCTTTGAAAAAAGAGAAGGGAAATGTAATCCATTCAATAAAGGAGGGAGGGGGAATAAGGGCAAGGGGAGAAAGGGAGGGAAAGGGGAGGACAGGGATAGAAGGAAAAGGTGAAGGGGGGGGAGGCGAGGGGGCGACGACATTTTGGTGTAGGTTCTCACTTACACAGTGCTAAACGTTTATTTTGGACGATAAAATGGAACAATTCACATTACATTCACAACAACAACCAAGACGTTCACAGAAATTCCAGAATTACTCTCCACAAAACTTTCGGGATCTTCTCACGTGCCTCAGTTGCCCTTAGCGCTGGGGCTTCAACTCCGTCAGTTCGCTTCCGCTTCCTAGCCGATCTCCTGGGTGGATCTTCCACGTGATCCCAGGTTCCCTTAAGGCGCAACAGAGCGTTGGTTCCACCTTTTATAAAGGAGGAACGAGACAGTCAGCATGTCTTCATCAGCAGCGGCAGCGATTAGGGCAGTGCAGTCCAAGAAGCAGTCTTCACCGATAGAAACGGTAGGAGATAGCATGAGTTCCGTCAGGGCGATGCAACTTATGAAGGCTTTATCGCCAATCGACGTCACTGAGTCCGGGATGCTGATGGCCGTGAGGGACCAGCAATTGAAGAAGGCGTGACTGCCAATCGTTGTCACTCCGTCCGGGATGGTGATGGCCGTGAAGGAGGAGCATCCCCAGAAGGCGCCGATGCCAATCGTTGTCACTGTGTCCGGAATGGTAATGTCCGTGAGGGAGGAGCATCCATCGAAGGTATGATCGTCAATCATTGTCACTCCGTTCGGAATGGTGAAGGTCGTGAGGGAGGAGCAGTCCCTGAAACACCCAATCGCTGTCACTCCGACTGGGATGGTGATGGCCATGAGGGAGGAGCATCCAAAGAAGGCGCAATCACCAATCCACGTCACTCCGTCCGGGATGGTGATGGCCATGAGGGAGGAGCAGTCCCTGAAGGTGCCATCGCCAATCGTTGTCACTCCGTCCGGGATGGTGATGGCTTCGAGGGAGGAGCATTTCCAGAAGGCGCCACCGCCAATCGTTGTCACTCCGTCCGGGATGGTGATGGCCTTGAGGGAGGAGCATTCGTAGAAGGCACATTGGCCAATCACTGTCACTGAGTCCGGGATGGTGATGGTTTCGAGGGAGGAGCATCCGTTGAAGGCTTCCCTACCAATCTCTGCCACTCCGTCCGGGATTGCGATGGCCATGAGGGAGGAGCATCCGTAGAAGGCGCGTTCGCCAATCGTTGTCACTGAGTCCGGGATGGTGATGGTTTTGAGGGAGGAGCATCCCCTGAAGGTGTCATTGGCAATCGACGTCACTCCTTGTGCAATAGTTACTTCTGTGAGTTCAGTATCGTCTTCGAAGCTCTCTACGCCAGAGTATACTGCTGTTTTGGTCATTTGGGGAAGGGGAGAGTCCAGGGTTGAGAGGATCTTTCAACACGTATATTCGTTAACAATTTAAACACTCAACGAATATCTACATTATTGACGGGAATCAGGAGGGTTAGTGTGGTGTAATTTACGAAGAGCAAGATGTGATGGAGTAAGAACAAGGGAGAGGGATGGTGAGACCCTCAAGGAATGCGGCATTGCGGGGTCAATGGCTCTTATCTGCCCATATAACCCCAACATGATACTAATAACATCGGAAATATGGCTGAAAGTAGTATTATCTCGTCTATGAGACGAATAATCCAAACCCAATGAACTCAGTGTTCGACCGTGATTGTAGAGGGGAAATAACTTGAACTTGGACGTGAATAGGAGATAAAAATCAACAATAGAGGACAAATAACAACTGGTGAAAGCCTTGGAAAGTGTTATCATTGTCATTGTTGTCCTTCTTACCTGTATTTCACAGCTATATTTTGGCTATTTTTGCCTGCAAAAAGTAGACTGGACCTCCTATTCCTTTTCACCATCTCATCTCTCCGTCTCATCTCAACACCCTCAGACTTCTTATGTCATTATCTCGTACATTCTCCCTTCGTGCCGTCAATTCCTTTCCTCATGCTCTCAATAATCTCCCTCACACCCTCCAAAGAACATCTCCTCCTCGAGTCATCCTCTCCACAAAAACCACCCCCCATCCACAGGGTTACCCCCCATCCACACGTTCTATTCAAACTGAGAGTGGACATATAATGTCTACGATCAAGGCCAATAAAGTAGGTCTGTCTTCCTCATTAGACGCCACAATGAAGGAGGGTCATGACATGAAGGTGTTCGGTTTCGGCACTCTCGCTAAAACCATGTCAGACAAGGATACGTACGGCTCCTTCGTCACCAGCCTGCACGCGATTTACACTGAGATGGAAGCTGGAATGGACGAGGTTGTCAAGGCTGGTGGAGGGGGGGTTGAAGGGGTGTGGAGTGAGTATGGGGAGATCTTGAGGAGGGAACCTGGTATAAGGAAGGACTTGGCGGACGTGGGTGTTGCGGTTCCGAAGACGTGGGAGGTGAGAGGAAGGGGCAACGAAGAGCGAGGAGCGAAGTTTGAAGTTGACCAAATTTACATGATATATCTTTGTGATCATCGCCATCTCACCCCCACGAGCGCCTCGCCCAGGACGACGATGATTTTTCTTTCCTTACGCCTGCGACTGCGGACTACGTCAACCGCATAAGAGAAGCTCGTGATAAAGACTTGAGAGACGGGGGGGGAAGGCTGGTGGGGCACTTGTACTGCAGGTATCTAGCTGACCTGTTCGGCGGACAGCAGCTGTCAACGCCCACTAGACTTGCGCTGGGCCTTGATGGCAACCCTAAAATGTACGAGTTTGATTTAGGATTGGGGAGGAAGGACTTCATTGAGGGTTTGTACGTAAGTATCAACAGAGTCGGCGATGGAATGTTGGATGAGCAGAGGAAGGTTATCGTGGAGGAGGCCGCGGAGTGTTTTGAGCTCAACAAGAGGCTGTACGCCGAGGGCGGGGGGATATACGGGGGGAGCTTGAGGGCGGGTTGGAACTTGATGAAGGGCTTTGGAAAGCAGTTCAAACCGTCCTTCGGCAACCCTTATGCTAGGGGACCAGAGAAAGGGCGGTAGGGGAGCGGCGGACGCAATGCTCTAGATAACATGTAATCCAGGCCCGCAATGGAGGCGCATTAACAAAACATCACCAAGGTTTTCAGCTTTGCCAGATTTGCGATTTATTTTTCTGAGTACGTCAATCCTGGTGTCAATGATTATTTCCCCCCTTTGACCATGTCTGAATACAACCTCGACAATGATTTTTCATCCAGCTTCTTGAAGAACGCGTTAAAGACCGAGATCTGGAACAAGTTAGTCAACCAAAAAGCAAACGCCTGCCCCATGGCCATGAGGGTCGCGTGGCACTCGAGTGGAACCTTTGATAAATCTGATAACTCCGGAGGAAGCGACGGCGCAACCATGAGGTTCGAGCCAGAGAAATCCGACGGCGCCAACGCGGGCTTGCACATCATCCACGATCTTCTGATCCCTGTCAAGAAAGAGTTCCCCAACATTTCGACTGCTGGTAAGTACTCGGAAGGGTGGGGGGTGGGAAGAAGGTATCGAGGGCGAAAGGAAGAGAAGCGACGTAACTATGGTTACATACTACTAACTAAATATCGCTTAACCCTTTACAATCCCGTTAGACATCTGGGCTATGTCCGGAGCTGTCGCAGTCGAGTTCGCCGGCGGTCCTTCCGTCCCTTTCTCCCTCGGTCGCAGCGACTCCCCCAAGCCCGTCCCTCCCAACGGTCGTCTCCCCGACGCCTCCCAAGGCGCAGAGCACCTGAGGGAAGTGTTTGGGAGGATGGGATTCAACGACAGGGAGATCGTTGCGCTCAGCGGGGGACACACGCTGGGGAGGTGCCACAAGGTCAGGTCGGGATTTGATGGGGCATGGACTCAGGTGAGTTGGCCATGGCTTCCGCAAGACATTGCGACCACGACATTCAAACTACGACCTCACTTTGCTCCTTCACCCTCTGCCTTCCCTCCCTCCTCCCTCCCTCCTTCTAGAACCCGCTAAAATTTGATAACTCCTACTTTAAGAACCTCATGGATATGGAGTGGAAACCGAGAGAGGTGAGATTAAGACCCAGATACAAGGGGACGATACTAAGCTGCCGTTCCTCATTCTCATCCTAATTGCCCCTCTAACTTTTCCCGCTCATTTCACAACAGTGGGATGGCCCCTTGCAGTACACTGATCCATCCGGCACCCTGACCATGCTCCCCACTGATATCGCCCTCAAGACAGATCCCTCCTTTTCTGTAACTGCCCGTCTCTACGCCGACGACGAGTCCGTCTTCTTCAGTGACTTTTCCTTAGCTTACTCCAAGCTCCTCTCCCTAGGTTGCGAGAGCGCTCCCCCCGCCTGCCCCCACGCCAGGGAGGCCTTCTCAGCCGAGTTCAGGGACCACAGCATGCACGGCTCGATCGAGCACTGCAGGGCCGCCGTCGAGAAGGGCGCGGACGTTCACTCGAGGGAGAAGGTTAGTGTGGGGGGCCGTATAATTTGGGCAAAGACCTTCTTCAACTTTCTTGCGTTACGCAACAAGCTAACCCGCCTTTTCCTCTCGCCTCAGAACTCCGGCCGCACCGCTCTCCACAAGGCTTGTTACTGGAACCACACCCACATGATGTCCTGGATGCTCACAGATTTAAAGCTCGATCCAAACGTCCAGGATTACAACGGCGACACCGCCCTCCACGACGCTTCAATGTTCGGACACGTTAAGATCGTTGAGGCTCTGCTGGAGGCTGGATGTGACAGGAGCATCAAGAACAAGAGCGGGAAGACTGCCGCTGAGGTTGCTGTGGATTACGAGAAACCTGAGACAGCAGCGATCCTTAAGGGGAAGGGAGGGGTGGAGCTACCAGTTGTTTAAGAGGGGTTGGAGACGGGTTTGAGACGGGTTGGAGACGGGTTGGAGACGGTTTGGAGACGGGTTGAAGAGGGGTTGAAGACATGACGAAGACGGCTTTAAAGCAGTGGCTATAGTGGTTGCACGAGCGAAAGTAGTATTTCATTTTACCATTTAATTGAAAAAGGGGAATTGAAGCACGTTCTTTCTCTCAAAATTTGAGAATTCATTTCCCAAAATGAGCAAAACTTATCGCAATGATCCACTGAATAATGACGACAGTGATCCAGAGACCCAGACGTACGAGTTCAATCGAGCAGATGTCATCAAGGTAATCAAATATGTCTCCAAAGTCCTCCCCAATCGTCATGTTCTCGTCACAACTAATTCCCCCTTCCCTCTCCTCTTCTCAACCTGAAACCTTCCCTAAAACAGTTCGAGACGGAGCTTGCGAGGGCATACTCGTGGTTGATGTTCATTCACCCGTTAACTTGGATCTGTTGCCCCTGTGTTTGCTACCAAAACTTTGTGCTCCTCGAACAGGTGAGAGAGAGAGAGTTAAAGAGAGAGATTGAGAGAGAGACTGAGAGAGAGACTGAAAAGAGAGAGAGAGAGAGAGAAAGAAGGGTATGGTTGTGTGTCGAGGTTGTACGTTATGCAAGCTAATCCTCCACTCTGAAACCCAATTCTCTTTCTCCCCTCTCCCCCCCCCTCACTTCTTTAGAATACCAGTGACCGCGTAAACGCAACTCAGGTATCATTAACCCGCGACGGTATCCGTTACGTGGTCGACCGTCACAAGAAAGGTTGCCGTATGGACTGTGAGGACCAAGGCAAGGTCTCCAAGACCGTAAGCTACCGCAAGATTACCGACTGCGACGTTACAGAGCCGGCGGGGAAGAGCGGGCCTTGCTGCTGTATGGTGAAGAACACTTTGAGCAGGGTCAACGTTGACACGGCGAGCAGCGGAGGTACGGACGCACAGGGGAATAGGATTTACGAACTCAGCATCGTGGGGCTTAAGGATCCTGTCGCTTTCAAGAAGGACGTATGGGAAAGGATCAGGGAGGACGGAGGTAGGGGAGGAGGTACGGCTGTTGCAGCTGCGTACCCGATGGAGAGAGGGGGAGGGAAAGGTGTTGTTGAAAGGATGGAGGAAATTCAAACACTGAAGGATAAGGGACTCATCACGGAGAAGGAGTTTCAGGAGAAGAGGGGAGCGATTCTTAACGATGCTTGAAAATATTGAAGGGACGTAATGGGATAAGGATTCAGGGAAGACGGAGGTAGGGGAAGATGGCACGGCAGTCGCGGCTAAGTACCCGATGGAGAGAGGGGGAGGGAAAGGTGTTGTTGAAAGGATGGAGGAAATTCAAACACTTAAGGATAAGGGGTTCATCACGGAGGCGGAGTTTCAGGAGAAGAGGGGAGCGATTCTTAACGATGCTTGAAAACGATTGAAGGGACGTAATGGGATAAGGATCAGGGAAGACGGAGGTAGGGGTGGAGGGACGGCAGTAGCAGCTGCGTACACGATGGAGAGAGGGGGAGGGAAAGGTGTTGTTGAAAGGATGGAGGAAATTCAAACACAGCAAATGGGGTCATATAAGAGATTGGAATCTCTTAGTGTTAACAGGAGAAAAAGTGCCTAAATTAAGAGATCGTTAACACCCCATGAACCATGATCTCTTATTAGACCTTATTTTGACCTTTTCCCCCCCTTCCCCCCCCCAAAACTCCACCTCCCTTTTACGTCATCTTGTCCTAAATGGACGGCGATTCGGTTGCTGGTACGTCCGAATCCGTTGAAGGGAGCACTACATGGTCTATGGGAGGCGATATATGCTGAAAAAGTCGGAAGCGGGGCAGTGGTTTATAGTTGAAGAGGACAAGGACAAGGCGTAGAGGGGGGGGGGGTAACAGGGGGAGTAGGGGGGGGGGGGGGGGGGGAATCTCTTATATTTTAACACCCAACCTTGAGAAAATAAGAGATTATTGTTAACACCTCAAATCAGGAAATCTCTTGTATGACCCCATCTGCTGCACTTAAGGATAAGGGGCTCATCACGGAGAAGGAGTTTCAGGAGAAGAGGGGAGCGATTCTTATCGATGCTTGAACGAGTGAGGATGCAAACGTTTGACTATTTTGTGGAAGTTTTAAGGGTGAGGGAGGTGACTCTGGGTGTGGGGCAAGGGGGAAAAAGGCTTGACGAAAGTAATCGGATAACGTTCGTTTTTAAGTCCAAAGGGTGTTTCATTTTCGTTTCTTAGAGCCATCAGCAGTACCCTCAACCTCCTCCTCCTCTCCCCTGAACATTCTATCGAATGCGTACGTGATACCCGCGTAGCTCACACACCCCTTGACCATTCCTCTAGGTCCCTCACCCTTGCTCAGCATTGCTCCGGCGGCGCAACTCGAACAGAGTGAGTTCCAGGGATCGTTGGGTGGAGGGTCGGGACGGAATTGCTTCACAGCGGAACCGAAGAAGGTGAAGTATAGTGCAATCTTACCCCAAGAGTGTCCCGATACCCTTGCTAGGTTATGTACAGATTTAATGCCCTGTGATTTAACCTTGGTTATTCCTGTAAGGGTTGAGAATCCGTACCCTATCGTGTAGGAACCTACGTAGGAAACTAGGGTCTCGAGACCTACCTCAAAGGTGGTGGCTACGACCTTGCCGATTGGGGTTAGCTGGGAACGGATTGACTGGAGGTCTGGGTTGGGGGGAGGGGAGAGTTTTGTAGAGGTGGAGGTAGAGGTGGGGATACACTGAGGGGTGATGGGGTATGGGTGAGGGGTGTGGTGATTGGGGAGGGAGGGATTGTTAGTTGGCGTTTGTGTGTTGGTTAGGAGTGAGTGTGTTGTTGTAATTAGGGGTTGATGACCACCTGACGAGCACACGATGAGCACCTGATGAGCACCTGATGAGCTAATGTGAAATGTGTTGGCCACAACCCTAACATAAACTTACTTGTTTTGATGAGGAAGAAGAGGAAGAAGTGAACGATGAAAGATTGTTGTTTTTATTATTCAATGACGTCAATGACACATACTTTTGATTGAACAAATGAGATGATGACAATGATAGTATCACAAGGAATAGAAGCACACTGAATAACGTCATATTTGGAGGAATTTGGATGAAATAATTTTGAGCCCAGCAAGAAAGTTGGGTTTTGAGAAAAAAAGATTATTATGGGAAATTTTACTGCCACGCTTCTCAGCGACACCTTCGAAGCGCTTCGAATGACAATGAACCGCACCGCGTTTAATTTGCAAAAGGCCTTCGCCAAATTTAATTCATTATCCCTCACCACCTCTTTTTCCCATGGCCACATTTCAACCCTGAACTCTCACGTACCATCGTCTCAACTTGAGCAGAATTTTGTAATTGCTTCACACCATTCATTGCGCTCTTCCATAGTCTTTGCGGCCAAGAGAATTTTCCTCTCTTCAGTGATGAGAGTGAACGGCCACCGCTCCGTTTCAGGCTCCTCGATGCTGGCAAGAGAATTCACTGTGAGATAGACATGACCAGAATGGTTACTCCCTCCACCAAGCCAAGAAAACTTCCCGTCTGAAGTAAGAGTTATCGAACGGACTTGCCACTTTCCCCTGTACTTGCTCTTTTTCAGAAGTTCCCCCCTCTTGGACACTGCAGTAGCTGCCGACAAACCTCGTTCTTCTTGGGAGAACGAACCCGAGAAGGAACCCGAAGCCATTGGCGATGAGGAGAGATTTGACATGGATGTAGCGAGAGCCCTGCTATCTGCTGCCCTGAGCTTCCTTTGTAGTTCCTCGTTCTCCCTTCTCACCACCTCCATCTCAGTACGAAGCTTCTGAAAATCGCCTGGAGGTTCGGCAGCCACTTGCGATGTAGCTGATGGCTTCTTATTCTCCGTTGAAGCCAAGTCAAGTTGATCAAGTAGGTTTGCGATCTGTGCCTCCTTTTATCTGACCTCCCCGAGCTCCCTGATTGCGCCTATGCTGTCGTCGCTCACCCAGATTGCCTCGCCTGTCTCTTTGTCGCAGACTCTCTTCAGCCCTGAGTAGGTCCTGTCCTTGTCGTGCTCCTCTAGGAACTTCTCAAAGTCCCTCAGCTCACCGCCCCGCTTCGCCCCCCCGTCCCTCCCCTTCTCTACCTCCGCCTGCACGCTCCCGAAGTCGGCGACGTTGCTGGGCTTCTTCAGGTCGCCCAGGAACCCCTCAGCCTTGTCCATGATCGACTTGGGCACGAGCGTGCTCGGCACGAACGGGCAAAAGACATTCGCGAGGGAGGCAGCACCGTTCGCCATGGCGGCCACCTGCAACCCGACCTGCATCATGGGCATGTACTGGTCCACGAGGTCGCTCTTTGTCTCGATCTTGATAGGGAACACGCCCCCTGTGTCGTACATAGGCAGCCCGGTGAGCTCGTCCACCAGGTAAAGGTAAAGTGTCTTGCTCACGAGACTGCTCTTGACCTCCGCCACCTTTCTCTTGAACGCCGCCCCAAGGAAGCACCTCGTGTAGCTCGTGGGGTCCGCTACCGCCCCCTGGCCCTCCTCCACCATGCTGGTCACCGTCCCCATCCACTCATCTGCCTGGTCCAGCATGCTCGTCTGCTCCTCTTCGCTGAGTTCGGCGCCGGGCTCCGGCAGCTCGTAGGGCAGGATGACGNNNTCGACGATGGTGGTCTGGCCCTCCAGCAAGTCGATGGCTGTCGCCTGGACTTCGTCGATCTTCTTGTTGGCTGACTCGGCAATGGCTTTTATGCTCATCCTGCGAGCCTTGATGTCAATGGCCAAGCTGCTGCGGGATGTCTCAATGGTATCGCCGCCCTTCCGCCCTCCCCCCCTCCCCCTCCCTTCCCCCACGCTAGCCCCGGGTTCAACCTCCATCGCCTTCGTGCTCGCCTCCGTGACCCAGATCGCTTCTCCGTTCTCTTCGTTGCAGACGCGCCGTAGCCCCGCATACCCCTGCTTGGAGTCGTGCTTGTCAAGGAAGATCTCAAAGTCCCGCAGATCCCCGCCGCGCTTTGCCTTGCCGCCGCCATCCCCGCTCACCACCGATGCTTGCACACTTGCATTGTCGGCCACGTTGGAGGGCTTGTCGAGGCTGTTCACGAATGAGTTGGCCTTGGTCAGCATGGTTGACGGGACGAGCTTGCGGGGCAGCATGGGGCAGAAGATGTTGGCCAGGCACGCAGCGCCATTGACGACGGCGGCAGCCTGCAGACCCATGCGCATCATCGGCATGAACCTTTGCGAGGGAAGTAGATGTGTTAGTGTCGCACTGGTGCCGATGATGTCGCACTGGTGCCGGCAAAATTTGGGTGGGCACTCACTTGTCGACCAGCTCGCTCTTGGTCTCGATTTTGATGGGGTAGACGCTGGTCTTGTCGTACACAGGCTCATTACTGTACTCATCCACCAAGTACAAGTACAGGTGCTCCTCCACCAGCTTCTCCTTGACCTCCGCCATCTTGTTCTTGAATGCCCCCGTGAGGAAGTTTTTGGCGTAGCTAGCAGGGTTCTGGATCGCCCCCTGCCCCTCCTCCACCAGGTTGGTCACGGTGCCGACCCAGTTCTCCGCCTTGTCCAGCATGCTCCGCTGCTCTTCCTCGCTCATCTCTTCCGTGGGCGGTGGCAGCTCGTACGGGAGGATGATGAATCGGGTGGGCGTGCTAACCTCCGTGGCCTCGAAGACGGCCTTGCAAAGCTTGCTCGTACTCTTCTTCACGAGGTCCTGCGTGGCCTCGCCCATCTTGATGATCTGTGCCTGGCCTGCCACCAGCTCGTCTTGCGTGGCCTGCACCCCCTCAATCTTGGCGATCATGTTCAGCTGATTCTGCTTCATCTCGT
>BRYA01000714.1:1955-32209 GCA_030267965.1 Triparma columacea
CCACTTCGAATCGCAGGCAAGGCATCACAGGAGGTATGGGCAGCTTTCGCCGCGCAACTCGCCGAGGTGGTTGGCGAGCTCCCCGACTTCATCATGGTCAACCCAACTCTCCTCGCGTTCGTCGGACTTCGGATGGCGGACGAGAAGTGGAACTATCTTACACACGCACGCGACATCGAGCTGGCCATTAAGGAAAAGTTGGCAGCCGGTGGGAAGGCCTCAGGTGAGAAAGACCCCTGCTTCTCCTCCCCTCCTCCCCTCCTCCCCTCATCCCCTCATCCCCTCATCCCTTCCCGTTGTCCGTCACAGGCAAGGCCATGAAGGCCAACGCCAAATACAACCTGGGCTGTGCCTACTCGTGCCTTGAGGGCCCTCAAACGTTTGGAGACGACGGTGCAAGCATCACTCCCCGTAGGATTTCCATAAGGACTAAAACTTATTGGACATTCACGTATCAATGCAGCGCATGCCGCAGGTCACATACCATCCCTGCAAAAACGATCTTGCATAAGGCACTCATTAAGGAAGTGGTTGCCAGGTGCAAAATATACCCTGATGCGAAGCCACCACTTGACGCGGTCCACCAGTGCACAAAAGAGGAGAGAAAGTTTTTTGTCACTAGGGAACTTTGGGACAACTTTGCGAAAGAGAGGGAGGCGCTAAAGAAGGCGCAGGAGAAAGCGAAGGAAGATGGCATTGGTGGCGGGCTAAGAAAGAGGGGGAGGGGGGGTGGGTGAATAGGGGGGTTAATTAGGGGGGATATTGTACAATGAACAACGCCAGCTCCTCCTTTTTCTTAATACCCGCCAAAGCTCCCCGCTCCCACCTCCCTTCCGTCTTACCTCCTGTCCCTTCCAAATATTTTCCACTACTGTAGAAGCTCCACCACGGGGAAAGGTTCCAGATCAGGACATTACAGAAGGGGAGACTATCGACGACACATGATCGGAGAGCACGTCGCTTATGCAGCAGTGTTCTCGACACAAGTGAAAAACTCTGAAACCCTCGGCAATAATATTAATAATAGTTCGCCCGAAAGTTTGGAAGGGTTGCGGAAGANNNAAGGAGGTTAGTATGGGCACGAGCGCTTCACACAAGATTGCACATAAAGCATTCTCCTTTATTAATAAGGTAGGCCAAAAATCCACCATCAAACCCCCTCCAGCGATGGGGGGGGGTGGTTGAGAATCCTGATTATTCTACTCTAGCGCTCTCTCGACCTTTTAAAACCGCATATCTGGTAAGTTCGGTGGGGAGAAGGGGTGTTCGAATGGGGAGAAGGGGTGTTCGACCGACTATAATACCCCATTTGGACGTTTACTCAATCTTCCTCGGTCATGATCCAGTGGTTGTGTAGCCCATTATGCCGTTTGAGATTTCCTGCCAATTTTAGGGTGAGAAAAACGGTTCGTAAGTAGAATTTTTGCGTACATCGGTCCTATGAACAACGCTGCAATGGTAAGGAGCGTAAAAATCGCCGTTTAAAAAGCCGTTTTGCTGATAAATCTAATTATTAAGATCAGGTTTTATATGAAGAGAGTACGCAATTTTATATATTTTTTCACTAATTCAGTATCATACATTTGACAACACTGCTGCGCGAAATTTAAAGCTTAAACGCCGATATCATCCTTCTCAACAGCTTTAAGAAAACAAGTTTCAGGGTGTTTTTGGGCAAGTCCGGTGTAAATGTTGGACCCTGATTTCCTGACAATTTTAGGGTGAGCAAAACGGTTCGTAAGTAAAATTCTTGCGTACAGCAGTCCTATAAAGAACGTTGCAATGGTAGGGAGCGTAAAAATCGCCGTAAAAAAAGCCGTTTTGGTGACAAATCAAATTATTGAGATTAGGTTTTATATGAAGGTGTACGTAATTTTATATATATTTTTTCGATAATTCCGTATCATACGTATAATAATACCGCTGTGCGAAATTTAAAGCTTAAACGCCAATATCAACCTCCCCCATAACCTGAAACACAATCTATCTCATCTGGGCCTCCTCCCCCTTCTTTTCTCTCCAGTTTTTTGACCTCAATATGAGTCGACCAGAACTTACAGGATCGGCATCAAACTTCTATAATGATACAGAAGCACGAAAATATGATACAAATAGTCGAATGTGCGTAATAGAAATGATTCAAAATGACGTATTTAGTGTGAAAATGAGTAATACAAATGCCACCAGGATCGATGGTCCAAGCCTTGTGTCTTTTACTTCTTATAACTGTTGAAGACGTCGTTTGTGGCTACGTGTATGTCATTGTATGTTATTGCATGAGGATTTTATGAGGATTTTGTCGGGGTGGATGTCATTTTATACCCTATATACGCCTATACACCCCCATACGCCCCCATATACCCCTATATACCCCATTCAAACAAATTCAAACCACTAACCATACACGCAACATCAAACACACAGGGTCGGCATACAAGCTGAAATCACAAACAGAGCTGTAGAACTTCTACAACTACCCTCAGATCGCCCCTCCTTCATCCTCGACATGGGCTGCGGTTCAGGCCTCTCAGGGAAGGTCCTGGAAGAATCAGGCCACTACTGGGTAGGTTGCGACGTTTCCAGGGACATGCTGAACGTTGCTTCTGAGAGGGAGATCTCCACCAGCGGTGACCTCTTCCACCACGACATGGGTACAGGCCTACCCTTCAGGCCTGCGTCCTTCGACGGCTGCATATCAATCTCCGCCCTCCAGTGGCTCTGCTACTCCAACACCTCCTCCCAGGTCCCCAAGCGGCGGCTCGTCCGCTTCTTCTCCTCCCTCTACGCCGTGCTAAAGCGGGGGGCCAGGGCCGTGCTCCAGTTCTACCCCGAGACCCCGGAGCAGGCCGTCCTCATATCGGAGTGCGCCAGCAAGGTGGGATTCGCGGGGGGGGTCGTGGTGGACTACCCCAACAGTACGAAGGCTAAGAAGCACTACCTCGTCCTGTCCTTCGACAGGGGTTACAACACGCCCAGGGGGCTGGACGACGGGGGGGCGAAGGGGGGGGTCAGGGTAGACGGGGTTGGGGGGGGGAGGAAGGGGGGGAAGAATGTGGCGAAGAAGAAGAAGGGGGTGAAAACGAAGGAGTGGATACAACACAAGAAGGATGTGCAGAGGAAGAAAATCGGGGACGGTAATGTCAGGAAGGACACCAGGTTTACGGGAAGGAAAAGGAAGGACAAGTTCTAAAAAGGCAAAAATGGGGGGATCGGGGAGAGGGTTGGGGGTGGGGGGGGGGGGTTGGAGGACGACCTTCACAAGAAATGAAGAAGAAACCAAACCCTTCTCTGGAGTAATAAAACAACCTTCGCTTCAGCAAAAACACAACCGGCCTCTCCACTTTCGGGGTTTAAATCCATAAGTCACCCCCTCCCCACACTCCAGCGCCAAAAGCTTAGTTTTCTACCTCCCCCTCGCCACCATCCTCTTGAAGAGTGTCTCAATCCCCTCAATAGGTTTCCTGTCCTCCACAGCCTTCCTATAATCCTCAATCCTCCCTCCCATATCCTTCATCCTATCTTCGATTTTCCTCGCTCTATCCTCCCTGTTCCTGTCCCTCCCCCTCCCCTTTGGCGCCCTAATGCTGTGGAACTTGGGCAACGAAACGTCCCACACAGGGTCCCACAATAAACCGGGGCCGTACTGGGAACTTTGGATGGCTGACTTACGGACCTTTGCGGCGACGCGGGGGGAGACGGATGCCTTACGCCAGCGGTTCGTGTCTGGGGGGAGGGAGGGGGGAGGGTGAAGGGTTACGAGGTTAGGAGAGAGGAGGGGAGTTTGGGGGGGGGAGGGAGGGAAGAAGGAGAAAAATAACGTAAAGATGAGAGAGTTTAGAGAGAGAAAAGGTGATAAGGGGGGTTACTGACCTTTATTAAACGTTGGACGGAGAGCAGCTAAGCCCAACCTCTGAACGGCCGAAATTGCTGACTTGGGAGCCATTGATGTGGAGGGTTTTAGGGGAGTTGACGTTAAGAAGTGGAGAGTAGTTGACAAGAAGGGGGGGTTGAGACTAAATTGAGCGTATAAATGCTCGACTTGAGAGATTTTATTCTGTGTTTTTGGCCTTTTTTTTTGGCCTTCTTTACTTCTTTCCTCTGTCAGTGTTTTTCAATAAAAGTGATGGACTCGAAGGAACAACGTACATTTTTTTAGCCTACACTACAAGTCTTTAAATTCGTCGTCCACAGTGCCGTCCTCGTCCTCCTTCATCGACCGCATTTCAACTTCAGTGTCCTTTTCCATCCCCACCTTTTGCTTCCCCCTCTCCACCCACTCCCCCCCCCTCCCCTTCCCTAGCACCCAAACTGCCGCGAAGCACGCCGTCGCAAATGCCATGAACGCCCCCTGCAGCGCGAAGAATACAAACCCGTCGTTGAGCTCGTTCTTCACATTGTAAAGGCTGACTGCAAAAGCCGGGCCAATCGCCTGCCCGACGTTGAAGGTCGTGCGGAGCATGCCGATGGTAGCGCCGCGGGCGTTCTCACCGTACTTGTCGGCGACGCCGGGGGCGAGCATGTTGGCCCCTGTCATGGCGAGAGGAAGAACTAGGGTGGAGATGAGGAACAGGAAGAGGGTGGAGGGCAGGGATTTGAAGCTGAACTTGAACAGGAACAACACGTGGCCCAGTATCGCGAGGGAGTAGGACGATATTATCAAGGTCGGGGTCCCGAACTTGGCCGTCAGGCCCTTGAGGTTGGCCATAAGTAAGAAGTGCACGACCGTCATCACAATGAAGGACACCGCAACCTGCCACTCCGAGAAGCCGAACTTCTCCGGCAGCACCACTCCTATGAGGCTCGTTGCCCCGGTGAACTGCACCCCCACCACCCCGTAAACCACCGCCAAGGAAAGGAACTCCTTGCTCCTCATAATGTCCCCAACGCCGGAGGGGACAGCGTCGGCGTTGGGGCGGGAAGGCTCGGTGGAGCGGAAGGTCAGGAGGAGGGCGAGGAAGGCGAAACCTCCACATACGCAGTTCACAACGGAGAAGAGGGAGAAGCCGGCTAAACCGGCCATGGCAGCTGGGGAGGGGGGAGTAAGGAAGGGGGAGTAAGGAAATTGTCATTAAGGCTTGCTGCAAAAATACACACACGCGCAACTAACTTTGTTCGACGCTCCGCATATCCCTCCCTCACCTCCCATCATGAATCCAATAACGCTACACATCCCAAACATCCCCTGGTTCCTCGCCCTGATCCCAACGTCCTCCCCTGCCGCATCCAGGAGCCACGCTATGCAAGCGGTGAGCGGCGTTGAAAGGCCCGCGAGGAGCCTGACGGCCATCATCATCTCTATGCTCTTCACGAAGCCTGTGAGGGAGAAGAAGACAACATCCCCGACCAAGGCGATCATCAACATGTTTCGACGGCCGATCCTGTCGGAAAACATGCCGGCCAGAGTAGATCCGAGCACGACGCCGCCGTACTGGAAGGATAGGATCCAGCCTAGGGGGGCTTGGGAGGAGGGGTGATACTTCATAACGAAGAAGGGGAGCAGAGGGGAGATGGAGCCTAGACCGAAATAATCGGCGAATGCGGCGGAAACGGGGGCAGAGATCGAAGAAAGGGGGTTGTTTGGAGGGGATTTAGGGGGATCGGACATTGTGCTTTAATGTGTTTTTGGTTAAGAGGAACACTAGAGGAACAAGCCTGACTCTAGCAAGGGTTTTTTTCTTTAGGTTTGAGACGCTCTTAAATGGCGAGATTGTAGGATCTGTTCTGTTGAATATTTGATGATGGTCTTCCGTTGGTGGATGGTGGAGATTTGTCAATAAATGTTGTTTTCTTTCAACTGATTGAAAGATGTTTTGTTGACCCCCCCAATCCTGACCAAACTGACCTGTGGAAAATCCATCTTACATCAGACTTGAATTCCACATTGCCCGCCAATATATTCTCGGCCCCTTCTTCGTAACGTAGAAGACTTTGATCTAACGAGGTTTTTCCGTCTCGCCACTGTCAGAAAAAGCTTTCCTAGTATCCTTGAAATAAATTTAATCCGAATCTTGTTTGTCTTTTCTAGTCTTGTAGAAGAACAGCAACGCGACAAAGACGAAGCCGAAAACAACGACGGGGATCAAGTTTGGGGGAACACTTTCCCCATTAAACTGATAGGATCTCATGTCTACCAGAGTGATGTCCAAACAAGAGCCAAGTGAAGCGACAGTCGCTCTTGTCGCGTTGTTCAAGGAAATTGTCAACTCCGTTCAGGGGCGTGGTATGGAGAATAGAGCCGCAATACCGAACGGAACTCTTGAAAAGTTAACCAAGCTTCTCGAGGAAGGGGCTGATGCCAAATATGTGGAGAGAGAGGAAGGAGTCTGGGGCGCGTATTCTTGCGAACCGCTTCTTTCTATGATTCTCACGCCTGACGTCTTCAGATTCTCGGAGGACGGAGAAATAGCCGCCTCTATCGTTGAGAAGATGCTTGCTGCTGGTGCCAGCCCATCTTCAACGAAGGGGTCGCGAGATTGGAGAGGCTCGGGTCGCAATACGAGCGTCTTTAACATTGGCTTGAAATTGAGGAAAAATATGTCTGGAGAGAAAACTCCAGCGACGTTGAAAGTTATGAAGCTTATGCTCGAATACGCAGACAAGAACACGCTGAGGCCGACAAATACGAGGATCTCGAGCATGAGGAGCAATGGGTTTCTTTCGTCTAATTTTCTTCACGAGGCTGCCAAAGGCCTCTGCGACCCAAGATCCGTGACTTCGGATATTGTTGACGAGTTCAAGCTTGTGGTAGATAAATTTGCGAGCCTTGGCATGCTCGATACGCTCGCTGTCTCCTCGGTTACTAATGAGAGGGGGTTCCACTGTAACGATGCTGACGGAGTTCTCCATCTCCTATTGAAGAATTTCTCGGAACTCACGGAGAGAGCAAACGTGTGCAGAACGAGCAAAGAGGAAGAGCTCGAGGTTGAAATGACCAAGAAAAACATGTGTGCTTTTGACGTCGAGAGAAAACGGAGCAGTTTGCAGAGTTGGAAAGAGGAACGAGATCACAACATAAAGGTCGCAAAGATGAGGGAGCGAGCGTTGACGCTCTTCAAGGAAAGGGTCCAGTCTGGAGAGCTGAAGAGATGGAGGGCCAGAAAGGTGGAGGAGAAGGCTGAACGCAGGACGAGACTGAAGGCTGAAAGGGCGGTGAGGAAGGCTGAGTGGGAGGCTAGAAAGGTAGAAAGGGCTGAGCGCAGGAACAGGCTGAAGGCAGAAAAGGAAGATCGAAACGCCGCAAGGAAGGCTGATGAAGATGAAGATGAAGATGAAGATGAAGATGAAGATGAAGATGATGAGGATAGCGATTTCGAAGATGAGGATGATATTGAGGCTGACATCGAGGTGGATTTTGGAACACAGGCTGATGTGAATTTGTCGTTTTGGACGTACTTCCTCGAAATTGCCCAAGAAATCGACCGTGAATTCGGCGAAGACAACTTCGACTATCCGTTGGCTGGCAGCGTCAAAATCGAGGACCTGGCAACAGTCTTGGATGAATCGGGTGTCGATCCAAAGCAGTATGGCGGAGAGTATTCTGAGGAAGGTGACTATGCTTGTGGTCACGCGCCCGACTCTGACCCTGAGCTTGGTGACTCGCCTAGCGAGGTGAGGCGGCGACGTTGTGTACGCCGGACAACAGAACCCTCGCTAACCCAACCCATACCCCTACGATTTGCTTCGCTCATCGCCCCCGCCCCCAGGAATGGTATTTAGCTCACGATGTCAAGGAGGGAAATATTGTTCCCGATCAGTTCTCGGACAAAGCAAGAGTTCACGTTACGCAGACGAAGGAACATTACCAGCGCTTGATCAGATGCCTCGCGTTGCTACTCGATGCCGGGGTTGGCGTCAACGGTATCTCGGAGACCCTCGTTACGACAGATAATGAGGAGTGGAAAGATTCTATTCATGATGACCCAAGAGAGGATGGTTACGTGTACAAAAACTTCATGCATCATCAGTTACAGGGTGCCTTGGGTTTGTTGGTTCATACAAAGGCGGAAAAGAATTTGAAAGAGAATGAGTTTCAGGCGCTTGAAGACAGCTCGGTGAACATCGCCTCTAATGGTTTGTGCGGCATGGTTGAGGTGCTTTACATGCTCCGCGTAAAGGGTCTGGATGTCACAATCGGGTCGGCGTGCGCCAGGTCGACGTGGGGATATGGTTCGACAGGAAGGGGTATATTCGCTACTGATGTATTGTGCCGGGGCGAGGGGGGGAGCAGCGACTTTATCCACACGAGCTTCCATTTTGGGGGGGGGGGGACTTGCGCCTTGGAGAGGGCGTGGGAAGGAATGTGGGACAAAAGCATGTACACCTTCATGTGCGAGGAGGGGAGGAGGAAGGTGGAGTGCGTCATGATGGCGCTTAGAAGGTTCGGAATTGGGGGGGACGTTGGTGCGGCGGTTGTGGGTTACATGATTGGGATGGAGGGCACAGTTGCGGATTACTTTTAGACTTCGATGAGTCGTATTTGTGGAAGGGGGCGAATCACATACTACATTATGTGGTAAAATTTGGTATTCTTTGGATTATACAACATAATGTAGAACATATTTATCCCATAAAGCCCTCCCTAATCAAACGTATCATATCCTCATCGATCCTCACAAGTCCCCTCCTCTCCCCCCATCCCTCCTCTTCCCCCTCCTCCTCCCCCTCCTTCCCGAAGACATAAAACTCTGCGTCGTGGCATGTGAAGCTCTTCCTGTCAAGCGCCTTCCTGTTAATGTACGGCTTAAACACGCTCCTATCGAGCACCACCCTCCCCCGACACCTGAGGGGGCCGGACGCCTCGAGAATCCCAGTCACGTCCCACTGGTTGTAGGGGGGCTTGGTCTTGTGGGAGATCACGACCTCGCCTCCGTGGGTGAGGGCGGGGACAACTGCGGCTGAGAATGCCTTGAGCATTTCCTTGTTGCGGTCCATTTCGTTGTTCTGGCCGTCCTGGCCCTTCTCCTCTGCGGTGCAAGGGAAGTTCCAAACCACAGAGTCGAACCGACCCGCTGTCCCTCCCTCCTCCCCAAGCGTACCTTCGATGTCCGTGCCGTCAACTTGGAAGCGCACGTTGCTGGTGCCCAGCTCTTGCACGTAGCCGGATATCAGGGACGGACTGTAGCAGGAGGAAAGCGTAGAGAGCTTCTCGTAGGACGTCGCAGTCACAGAAAAGGGGGAGGAGCAGGATGACGACGAGGAAGATGAGCTAGAAATTTTCGATTTCTTCGGGCTGTTGGAGCTGCTAGATCCGTCGCCTTTCATCAAAAGCCTTCTCACCCCCACTGAGAAGCTAAGGTCCCCGTCACCAACTGTCAGAACCCTCCCTCCTTTAACCACACCTCCCGCGTAAACCCCCTCCCCCCCCACCCTCTTGTTATCCTCCCCCTCCCCTCCCTCCTGCTCTTTACCCTCACTCACGTACGTGTTAACCCAATTTCCCTCGTACCTAACCCTCCAACACTCCTCTGGCCTTCCGTTCCTCACCCTCCCCGTGAAGTCTACGTCCAGGCAAACGTCAGGCGTTAGAATCCTGTACGCGCACACAGCGCACCTGACACCGCACGACTGTTGCTGCTGCTGCTGCTGCTGCTGCTGCTGCTGCTGCTGCTGCTGCTGCTGCTGCTGCTGCTTCCTCTTCCTCTTACCCTCTTTTTTCCCTTTACTTAAAGCTGATTCTATATTCGTTAGGCGTATCAAACCTAAAGCACACCCTATAGTATCAGGGTGAGCGTATAGCCTCGTTGATTGCGTTGGTTTAGACTGGGAGAGGGGGGAATCAGTGGAGTCGAGGGTGGTGGCGAGAGGAGGTGTGGTGCCTAAATCCCTTGTTCTGTATGATGTTGGAGTTGAGGGGGGTAGCATCTTAATAATGGTGTTTTCTAGCGAGAATAAGAGAGGAGTTGTGTGCGTAGTTGTTGTTATGGGGATTTAGGTGTGTATGGAAGATTTGTTTTTGTCCCAATATTCCTGCAAGCTTTCATCAAAAAAAGGTCCAAAAGTCTACCTTGGAGCTTGAATTTTCGCACGTGCTCCGAACAAGTATATCGCCCTGTACTTGAACCTACAATTATATTATATTTTGCGTTCGTTTCGGGGGGATGTTTAAAGATATATCAAAGGTAGACAAAGATATTTTAAGTTTTCGGACGTTATTCTACGTAGTTGTTGGTCGTAACAGTGGCACTATAAGGTGCATACACCAGATCCCTAAAATATATTTATTTTCGTGAAGTGTCATGACAAGATTTATTGATTAGTGACCTGACATCCCTGACATCGAAAAATCAGGAAAGACAAGAAAAAAATACAAGATTCCCACCTGATTTTCTCTCTTATATTATATTATATTAGCTCTACACTTCAAGGTGTGAGAGAGTGGATATACACACCTCACCTCAACCCAATTATAAACCTCCACACCTCCATATAATCAAATTAATCCTTTGGCGAGCCCGCAGCCGGCCTCCAGAACCGCTTCCAATCTCCCCTCCCTTGTCCCACTCTCTTCTCCTCCTTCCCCTCCCTCCCTCCTCCCTTTCTAAGCCCCTCAATATCCACCATGAATCGCGCCCTAGCGATGATGATCATGCTGTCCATGCTAATCTTCACTATCCTCTTCTTCCTTGCCCTCTTCGCTAGGAGCCCCATATTCGCGGCGCTCATCACGGCGCTCATGTACACGCTCTACCTATTCCTAGCGAATGAAAAGTGAGCGAAGAAGAAAACGTTAGGGGGGAGCTGCACTTGCTTTATGATGAGTTTTACAATCGCTCACCCCACACTCCACCCCCACGCAACCCCAACCCCCTACACCCCACTTCACCCCCAATCCCACCCCCAGGCTCTCCGTTCACAACGCGCAGGAGTTCGAGAATCGTTTCTGGACAGTTTTTGCCTTATTTTTTGCCACCACAGTCCTCTTTGCCTCCGATTCCCCCCTCGCCCTCGGTCTCTGGTCCCCCTCTCTCGGCTTCCTCGGCGTCCTGGTCTTCGGCTACGGCGTCCACGTCTGGGACAGGTGGAGGCACAGGATGGAGGTGGACAGGAGGCCGAAGATTAGGAGGACGCACCTGCCGAGCAGCACGGATATTGACAAAATCACGGAGAGGGCACCGTATGAATCGGCGCTGATGAAAATTAATGAGGTGAGAAGAGAGTTAAGGAGGGGGGGAGGGGGGAGCGGGCAGAGCGGGGGAGGTGCAAATATGACACACTGGTGAACTCCTGGTGAACTCCTGGTGAACTCCTGGTGAACTCATCGTAACCTTCTTTGCGACTCGCTCCGCCCCTCTTCATCGCAGTCCCTGGCCTCCATTGACCAGGTCCTCATTCCCTCAACAATTAACAACTACATCAAGAAGAATATGGTGGTAAAGGAAGAAAGGGTGAGAAATAAGGGCCAAGAGGGATTTTTTCACATCAACTCCACACCACACCGCCTCGCCCCTCGCCCACTAACCCGCGAGTCGCTACGCTCACCACCCCCAGGAGATAATCGGGGTCCTCCAGGAGGCTGACGACAAGGCTCTCAACTTCCTCGTAACCCACGCCAAGCTGGCCCGGATATTCTACAAGATGAAGGACCACAGGTCCATGTCCGAGCAGCACCGAACCGAGCTCATAGACCTCCTCGCGGTGCACAGGATATCGGCCCTCAACGTCGTTAGCAGGGCCACCGTCCTCGACGCCCTCCAGACCATGAAGCTCACGGCCAACCCTAGGTGCGAGTTTTGGGTCCGCAACCTCATCATAAGCACGCGTAAAGACGACCTCTCGGAGCTTAAGACGCTGACGGATGCGAAGGGGGACTACTTCTCCATGCATAAACTGGTCTTTGACGACATCCGGAGCCAGACGGTCCGCGAGGACATCCTCATGCACCTGAAGAGGCAAGCGGACTGGAGCTGGGCGCAGATGGGGATGGACACCAAGAGGAGCAGGGAGAGAATGAAGAGGCCGTGGAGGAAAATTCTTTCAGACGTCGATGATACCATGCTCAGTAGCGGGGGGCACTACCCGGCAGGGATTGATAGGAGGTTCGGGAAGAAGGTGAGTATGAGGATGGTGAAAGCGCAAACCCTAGCGAGCCAATATATTCAAATGCCCACCTACTCACGTGAAATACCTCTCGCGATTCCCTTCGCCTATCGCGTAACCCGTCCCCCGCGCGCAGGTCCTTTATCCAGGGTGCCTCGGGTTTTACAGGGAGCTAGATTTGGGACCCAAGGGCAAGGAGGTGTGGCCTGAAGGTAGCGTGGGGAACCTCGTGTTCCTATCCGCCCGACCTCACATGTACAAGGATCTATCGGAGAAGCAGAACTACGCCAAGTTCGCCAAGCTCAGGGAGAGGGGCATGCACACTAACCCCTCCCTGCTCGCGGGGGACATGAAGAGCGGGTCGGAGTACATGATGAACAACAACATGGAGCCGCTGGCGATCAAGAAGTTCCAGAATTTTGACGAGTACGTCAGGATTTACCCGGAGTTCAGACACGTCTTCATCGGGGACAACGGGCAGGGCGACGTGAGGGGCGGCGAGCTCATGCATAATAAGTTCGGAGACTCGCTTGAGATGCTGTACATACATCAGATACAGCCTAGGGAAAAGGTAAGGGGGGTAGAAGGGGGGGGGGGGCGAAATTCTTATTAATTCAGCTTCAACGACGGTATGATTCAACTAACCCCGCTCTTGTCATAGACCCACGGGTACGATAGGGAGAGGTACAGACAGATCAAGTTGGACAAGAAGGTTTACTTTTTCCGAACGTATGTCGACGCGGGGCTAGACGCGGCCAAAAGGGGCATGATCAAACTCACCGGGCTAAGAAGAATATGTCTAGACGCCAAGGTGGACTTTTTCACCATCAGCAAAAAGCAGTGGCCGAGCAAGCAGAGCATGATCGACAGGCGCAACGAACTCAACCAGGATATATATAGGTGAGGATGCAGGCGGTGGTGCGTACTGCAGCGTCCTTGCGACTCACTTCGCTCGTCGCTCACGCGCTCCTCACCCCGCAGAGTCAACGAATTCATCGTCCCCAAGGGATTGCAAAAGTGCCCCTACATCCTATCGTCGCCCCGCTTCAACATCAACGAGCGGGTATCTACCACCTACGGTTCTGGCTGGGTCAGATCCTTCGACCCCGTACACGACATGTATAGGGTAGAGCTGGACTGGAGACCTCTCGACGTTCAAATCGCAGAGATGAACAACGAGGACAACATGAGCATGTCCTCGTCAATATCTTCGGCCTCCCCTGCATTTGGTCAAACAGCAGCGGTTGCTACTTCAAGCGCAGCGGCGGCAGTGGACGTCTCGGTCGTCAAATCTGAGGCTTCCACCAACCTACTCGAGACTGTCGTTGAGGGAGAGGGGGAGGGCTTCGATGAGGATGAGGAGATCACCACGGCTTCCTCCAACGCTGCCTCCTCTCGGGCCTCCCCGTCGCGTGCCATGTCTATAAGAAGCGGTGCGTCGACGCCGCCCTCGAGCATCGCACTCAACGACACCTACTCGGTAGCCGACAGCGACAGGGAGTTTTACAGGAACATCCACGATGAAGGCACTATAGACAGGCACGTTGAGACTTTTCTCCTCAACGAGGCGGCCAAGGGGAGGGATGAGCAGAACAACAGCGGTTCCATGTCCCCTTCTCACTCCTCGGCTTTCAGCCCCGCTTCGGCTGCTGCCTCTGCCGCCCGCACCCCGCTGATGAGCAACCAGAAAGCCGCAAGCATACCAGAAATTGGACTTGGGGCATCGGCCTACACTGCCTCTTCCGACGACCAGGCTCTCGACGGTCTCGACGTCTCCTCCTCTCTCAACAATAGCAGCATGGTATCCTCCTTGCAGCCCAAGAAGAACACCACGATCGCCTACGTAAAGTCTGACTGCGTCTTCAAGTTCACCCCGCCCTTGCTCCCTCAGTTCGAACCGGCTCCCGAGGGAAATAGCATCTTCTCGTTCTTTGGAAAGGGGGGGGAGCAGCCAAGGGAGCCGGCCAAAGTGGGGGACAACGTCAAGACCGCCTACGGGACCGGGAAGGTTTTGGAGGTCCGAGAGGACGAAATTGTGGTCGTAAGCATGGACGGTTGGACCGCCAAGGCGTACCTGAGGGAAGGAGATGTCGAAGTTATCAAGGAGGGGGGGCGCTTTTTCGGCCTCTTTGGAGGTTTTGGGAACAACAAGGCGAACGAAGAGCAAAAGGAAGAGACAGTTAAGATCGGGGACAACGTCAAGACGGTGTATGGAACTGGAAAGGTCGGGGAGGTTAGAGAGGACGAGATGGTGGTAGTCAACATGGACGGATGGACAGCCAAGGCGTACCTAAGGGTCGGAGATGTTGAGGTAATTGAGATAGAGAAGCCCGAGGGGGGGGGCTTCTTTGGTCTATTTCGAAGGGGTAAGGGGGGGGCTGCGGATCAAGAGAAGCTGGTCAAGGTCGGGGATAGTGTCAAGACCGCGTACGGAACCGGAAAGGTTGAGGAGGTTAGGGAAGATGAGATGGTGGTTGTTGACATGGATGAATGGACAGCCAAGGCTTACCTAAGGATTGGAGACATCGAGGTTGAGGTTATAGAGAAGGAGGCTGCGGGGGGCTTCTTCAGACTCTTTGGGTCGCGAATGAGTGGGAAGGAGGTCATTGTGATCGATGATGATGACAAGGATGAGGAGGAGGACGAGGGGGAGCTGTTCAACGTAGGAGAAGAACTAGAGACGGCGTTCGGAATGGGAACGGTGGTCGACATAAGGGAGGAAACAGCACCTGTCGTGGTCAAGATCGAGGACGAAACGGACAATCCGGATGAGACAGAGACTGAAAGTGAAAGCGTTGGGAAGGTCAGAATTAAGGTAGAAGAGGGGGAGGAGAAGGAGGGCGAGGACAAGGACAAGGAGGCGGAGGAGGGGAGTGTTGCGGTTAAGGGAGGGGACACGGACGGAAAGGAGGGTAGTATCGTTGGAGTTTCTTCGACTGATGCGACTAATGGGAGCGAGAGGAAGAAATACATCCTTACCGTTGAACTCGAGGGCTGGGGAGCCAAGCTGTACTGTACACAGGTGGAAGCGAATAGATGGAGGAAGAAATACAAGAAGAAGCACGGACAAGGCTTTTTCGGGGTTATTGGGCACATTGTGAGGAGAATGACGGCTGCGCCCCCGAAGAGGGAAAGCCCAGTGCCCAAAACGCCGCCAATGCTCTCGGAGCAGTACTACTGCGACGCGGCGAGTGTCGAGGTGGGGAGTATGGGAAAGGGTATCGTTGAAGGGTTCAGAGGGGTTGACAACATTTATACTGTGCGGCTGTCTTTCGGTATCAGTTACGTGCACAGGGACAATCTTAGCCATTGGGTCGAGGACGGGTGCGAAGAGGGTGCATCTGTGCTGTGTTACGTGGGGGGTGGCAAAGGAGTCGTGACGGGGGAGCTCGACAGCGTCGATGAGAAGAGTGGGGTTCACAAGGTTGTGGTCAAGTCGGGGGGGATGACTTGCTACCTTAACCCCAAGAGCATTGTAAGGAGGATTACGGCGCAGGTGGCAGATGAGGTTCACACTGGGTTCGGGGACGGGACGGTGGTAGGCTACAGGATGGAGCACGGAATGTTCGTGGTGAGGTTGGGGTGGGGCGCTACGGTGTATTGTTTGGGAAGTGACTTAGAGCGGGTGGAGAAGGATGTAGATGGCGGAGGGACGGGCGGCTTAGGAGGATGGTTGAGCGGGCTCTGGGGCGCTCAGGAAGTAGGAAAAGGAGCCAAGGTGGGGAGGAGGAGCAGAGCCCAAAGTATCAGTAGCGAGAAGGGGGGGCTGGCGAATAATGCAAAGTAGTAGACTGAAATACGTTTTGATTGAGAATCGTTAGTCACAGTCATCCACATTTTCACATTCCTGTATCCAATTTTCGAGAGATCTTAAAGTGTTCTTTTTTGTTGGAGGCTGCAGAGAGTGTCAGTTTCATTGGTGAAGTGGATATTTGTGGATTTTGCCCGTCGTTTGGTGCCTCTCACCTTCTTCTTAAGCGAAACGAGGTTCATCCTCCTCTGACGGTACGCACGCCTCGTATTCAGTAGTTCAACGCGTTTCCGCCTTGCCCTCAAGTAAAGGCCTTTAATCTTCGTAATAACGAGGGAGCAAAGGGCCGCAAAGAGCGGGACACCGATGATAACGTAGGCGGTTGTGAGGAGAAGTCCGACGTCTCGAGTGTCGCCCGGAGGTTGGAGGCCAGCCGTCGACATTGCAAAGAAAGAGAACGTCAGGCCGGTGATAACGCTGAACTTGTAGTACATACATGTCCACAATACACCGACCCAGAGCCAGATTAAGTAGAGGAGCACGAATATAGACATATTAAGGTGAATGAAGATCAACGTATGGATCCTTCGGAACCCTCTCGACACTGCTCTTGACACTGCAGATTTGCAGCTGAGGGCGTGGAAAGGAGCCGTCCAGACCTTGTTCTTACAACACCTTCCGTTGCAGCTTTGGCGCCTTTCGTTATCGTTATCGTTGTCTTTGTTGTCGCCATCGTCTTCATTGTCAACCTTCACCAAAGTCTCGAGCAACTTTTTGTTTTCAATGTCGATTAAGAGGGAGAGAGCAGCGAGAATACAGGTGGCTCCAACTAGGCTCCAGAAGATGGCAAGAAGGCGCCAGGGAGATTCCTTCATACGCAAAAGGCCGAAACCCACTCCGAGGCCAGCCTGGACACCATAGTAGATCCCCTCGGCGTAAGAAGGCTCGGGGCAGAGGTTGGGATCCGACGGAAGGCACGAAGCGAGAATAAGTTTTTGCATAAGAACCCCACCGACGAGGATCCATGAAAGAAGTCCTGCAAAAACAATTAGAGCGGGATTCTCGAGGGTGAAGAGCAATGTACGACTGGTGGCAGTCCATTTCTTCTCATCTCCTCCGCCCCTAGCCATTCTTCGTAGTGCAATTGGACTCGTGTTAGGCTCGCTCGCGGCTTCTTTATCATCTTCGTATGGTGCAAGACTTGGCCTCTCTAACCCTAACTCTCGTGCCGAATTCTTGTCGAGGCTTGGCCCCCCTTTGGGCTGTTGATATGTAGGTAGGTCCCTGTCTGGAGGAGTATCACTTGTATTAGTTGTATTAGTTGTATTAGTTTGTCCTTTCTCAAACTGGTGCGCGGCGTTTGCCAGCATCTGTGTTTGCAGCTTTGGGAGAGGTGAGGAGAGAGACCCTCAAAAAAGACAGCTCAGACCCAGACCGAATCCCAAACCCAATCTCACCACCATTATGCTGTCTGCCAGTCGTATCCTCACCCGTGCTGCCCCTCGTGTTGCTTTCAACGCAAGTAGGAGCTTTGCAACTAAGTTTACCCCTGGTGAGTTCATTAATGGCATTTTTCATCGACAGGTCATGCACTGTCGGACTCGTCCTACTCTTAATTATCACTCTTCTTACCCCTATCTGGTCAGCTCACGAGTACTGCAAGATGGATGGGAATATTGCGACCATTGGTGTGACTGACTTTGCCGCTGCAGCCCTCGGAGATATTGTTTTTGTGGACCTTCCTGAGGTCGGTGATGATTTTGACAAGGGAGACTCTTTTGGATCCGTCGAGTCCGTCAAGGCTGCCTCTGATGTGTATGCCCCTGTTGGTGGCACCGTCGTCGAGATCAATGATGTCCTCTCTGACGAACCTGGAACCATCAACACCGCCGCCGAGACTGAGGGCTGGTTCATCAAGGTGGAGATGTCAGACGCCTCCGATGCTGACGAGCTCATGGACGAGGCCGCTTACGCCAAGCACTGCGAGGAGTCAAGCTAAAAATGCCCAGCCGCAGTCATTTGGTTTGACACAATTATAGGACAAAATAAGACGAGGAGGGAGAGAAAAGAAAAAATAATCCAAGAAGAAGGACCACTCAGTTTTCAGAGAATATATTGAAAATACGTGTTTTCCAAATTAGTTCAACCGGACCGGAACCATTGAGGACTTCGTGTCGGGCTCAAGATAGATGAACTTGACGTTACTGTTTGTCTTTTTCCCAAACTCAGAAGCGGTCTCTGTCTTCCAGTCCCGGTCGTCGTTGGGGGGCAAATAGGTATGATCTGTCCTCCAAGGATCGACGCTTTTAATGGGTCTTGCAGCCTCGGCATCCTTCTTCACGTACTGGGACCTCGCTTCTGTTTTCCAATCCCGATCATCGTTGGGGGGCAAATAGGTGTGATCCGTCCTCCAAGGATCGACGCTTTTGATTGGTTTTGCAGCCTCGGTATCCTTCTTCACGTACTGGGACCTCGCTTCTGTTTTCCAGTCCCGATCATCATTGGGGGGCACATATGTGTGATCCGTCCTCCAGGGATCGACACTTTTGATGGGTCTCGCGGCCTCAGCATCCTTCTTCACGTACTGGGACCTCGCTTCTGTTTTCCAGTCCCGATCATCGTTGGGGGGTAAATAGGTGTGATCCGTCCTCCAGGGATCGACGCTTTTGATGGGTTTTGCAGCCTCGGCATCCTTCTTCACGTACTGGGACCTTGCTTCTGTTTTCCAGTCCCGATCGTCGTTGGGGGGTAAATAGGTATGATCCGTCCTCCAGGGATCGACGCTTTTGATGGGTCTTGCGGCCTCGGAATCCTTCTTCACGTACTGGGACCTCGCTTCTGTTTTCCAGTCCCGATCATCGTTGGGGGGTAAATAGGTATGATCCGTCCTCCAAGGATCGACGCTTTTGATGGGTTTTGCAGCCTCGGCATCCTTCTTCACGTACTGGGACCTTGCTTCTGTTTTCCAGTCCCGGTCATCCTTCGTTGGAAATAAATTTTCTATGTGGCCTTCTTGGGACTGTTTGGTTGCGTAAGCTGTCTGCTTGGGTGGAGGTGTACCCAAATAGGAGGCTTGAGTTTCCGTTTTCCAGTCGTTCTGGAATGCTTCTGACACGCTCACCCTGCTACCATCTCCGTCCAAAGCTATCAAAGTGTCCCCACTTTCTATTGTGTGAAAGGTCACAGCATTTAGCGGTTGGGTAGCCCCTTCGTTCAGGAACAATTGAATCGGATGTTTCATGGTTGGGTACCTGTTGGGGGTAGGAGGGGGTGACATGTCAGCATCTTGGGCATGGGAATCAAAGATAATAGTATATAGAACATTTGTCACAGTTGACAACCGGCCCTTGAACCCACCTATTCTTAACAGCAGCAATGAGGGCATCATAAGACTCAGGGAGAGCGATTGCGACTAAACGGCGCTTATCGCCATAGTGTGCGTTTGTCGCTTGCTTCGGTTCTTCAAAGGCACTCATGAAGAAGGCGGAAGGAGAAAAGTGGGTGTTTTGCTGTTTTCGAGATGTTTTTCTTTCAGGATTCTTGCAAATTTTCAAGAAGATAACAAAGTCTGAAAGGTTCCACTCTCTACCTACTACCTACTCGTTTTACTTTTAAAATGGTTGTAACGGTGCCTACCAACCACGATGACGTCGATGAGAAACTGCTGCAGGAGCTAATGTTGCTTAGCTGGGCTTCTTACTTGGGTCCCCACCCTCGAGTGATTGATGCCCATGCAAGGAGCTTCTACTTTGATGTTCAGTCGAAGTGTCCCTTTGCGCAGAATCTCTCGTTATCGGACACCTTGGAGAGTGGATTTCAGGGGATTATGGAGCCGATGAGGCTGGTGAAATTCTTTTCCTCCGATCAGGTTAGGTGAGGAGTGCACTTTGGGTAAAAGTTAAGCCACATACCATCATCATCTTGATGGCTCCATCTGAACCACCCCTCCCCCCCTTCCACAACTGAACGCATCACACCAACCCAACCACGCAGCACTCGGGGGGCGTTCGTGGATGCGCAGGCGTTCCTGGCGCAGACCAACGACAATAAGAGGATATTCCTCGGGGTGAGGGGGAGCAGCTCTGTTTTTGACTGTCTGACGAACCTCAACACCAGCAGGACGAGGTGGGAGCCGGACGAGGACAAGGCCAGGGGGAGCGCAGGCTTTTGCGCCTGCCTTGATATACTTTGCCCCAAGGGGAAACCCATGGTTCACTTGGGCTGGTACCAGTGCCTTCTAGCCTTGCGGCCCGTTTTCGATGAACTCAAGAAACTTTCCAGAAGCCCTGACGTCAACGAGATCAACTTTTGCGGTCACAGCCAGGGAGGTGCCCTCGCCTTCATGCTCTGCGCCTGGTTTTTGGAGGAAATGGAGCACACGGTCGTCACACTCGTCCAGAGAAACGTCAGAATGAATCTTTGCACGATTGGACAGCCAAGAGTGGGAGACGATAAATTTACCAGCCACTTCATGCACCTCACGAGCATCCTTAGGGACGCTGGATTGATTAATATCCTCAGGGTAGCCAACAGCGGAGACGTATGCGTCAAGTTCCCCCCGGCCGCCGCAGGATACGAACATGCTGTGCATCCCATCGTCTACGAGTATGAAACAACAAGCGGAGTGAACGCAGAAATGAACCTGAACGTGAAGATGAAGTTCGGAGACAAATTCGAGTGCAACGAAAAGAAGGCCTTGGAGAAGTTCGGGGTCGAGGATACCGACGGTTTCGAGAGGGAACTTATTAATCTTGACCACAACAAGGCAGGAAAGACTATCATGACGCGAAACTTGGATTTGGAAAAGATTGACGACGTCAAGGCAGCCCACGAGCCGAAAATGTACTACAAGTGTTTCGCAAAGGTGAAGGAAGGGGGGTTGGGGGGGGAACAGAAGGGGGGGGTTGGGGTGGCGGACGTGAATGTTGATGGGGTGTAAGGGGGGAGGGATGGGAGGGGTGGGGGGTGGGAGGGGGAGGGGGAGGGGGGGGCATTTAGGACCCTACATCTAGTCCTTGAGAAGATCAGTGCTTAATTTTCCGAGCAACAATTACACAATTAAACCATTCCACTCTTCTTCGTTTGCACGCTACGCTTTATATAAGCCCCAAATGGACCCAGAAGGGAAAAAAAATAAAAAAAATGCGACTAGATAGATCGATAAAAATTAACAATTTAACAACATTTTCCATTTATAGATATATAATTCTGGGCATATGCTGAAATTTGTGAGTCGTAGACTTAGTTTTCTCAAAATCATAATGCTCAAATATTTTACTACAATTATTATTTTTTACTAAAACCCGTTACATATTCAATTCAATCAATATTTAGTAATTTATAAAATTTTGGAAATATTTCGTTTAAAGTAAAAAGATGTGAGTTGAAAAAATATATTTTATATTTGTTTGTTTTATGTGATATTCAATTATTTTGATCTTTTGATCATATAATGCATTTAGTGAAATATGCAATCTTTTTTGATAAATATTTTGGCATCACAGTAAAATTTTAACAAAATTGTACAAACATTCCGTCACTTTTGCGCATTCTCCTACCTCTAGTACCTCCTCTAGTTATAATATCCTCGATCTAAACTTTCTGGTCAGAAGCCAACTAGAGATGAACGTTTTCAGAGGCTCTCGGATGCCTGCCCTTTCTCGATGCCTCTCAATGTTTTCTTATTCGCACCCATCAGTGGTTTCGCACATGGAAGTGGCATCGACGTTGGAGCACATAAGCTACGACCGCGATACGCTGTGGCACCCCTACACTTCGATGACAAATCCTACTCCTGCCCTCCCAGTCGAGAGAGCCAATGGTGTTCACCTTCACTTGGAGAGCGGGGAGTCTCTGGTTGATGGGATGGTGAGTGGTATAAGCGCGGTCTGGATCCTACCCTCGAACAGGATTCTTGTCCTCGATCAAAGGCTCACCCTCTCCTCCCCCTCCCCCTCCCCTCCAAGAGCTCTTGGTGGTGCGCGGTGCACGGGTACAACAACGAGAGGCTCAACTCGGCGGTCAGCTATCAGCTCTCTCGGATGTCGCACGTGATGTTTGGGGGTTTGACGCACCGCCCTGCTGTGGCCTTGGGTCGCCTCCTTGCCGAGATAACTCCTGCTCCACTTTGCAAGGTGTTCCTGTGCGACTCGGGTTCAATTTCAGTTGAGGTTGCGATGAAGATGGCGCTGCAGTACCAGCGGGGGAAAAGCTCAAGCCGAAACAAGTTTCTCACTGTGAGGGGAGGCTACCATGGGGACACATCAGCGGCCATGAGCGTTTGTGATCCAGTGACTGGGATGCACTCCGCCTTCAAGGGCGCCCTAGCCCAGCAGATTTTTTCAGGTGAGAAATGACTACAAAGTCAAGCGAGTGGCAAAAAGGCAGGTGTAATAGGCTTGCCTGCACGTGCAAATCCAAACCAAATCAACACTAAAAAAAACTAACCCAATTTACTTCGGTCGTCGCGTCGCTCGCTCCTCCCCCGCACGCAGAGCGCCCCGACCTGGACGAGGATGGCATTGTGTTGCAGAGAACAATCGTCGAAAACAAGGACTCTATTGCGGCCCTAATTATCGAGCCGTGCGTCCAGGGCGCTGGGGGCATGAGGTTTTACAACCCGCAGTTCTTAGTGAAGGCTAGGCAGCTTTGCGATGACCACGGAATCCTGCTCATTTGCGATGAGATTGCCACGGGATTTGGACGTGCTGGGGGGGGGGAGCTGTGGGGCTCGAGCCTGGCGGTGAAGGAGAATGGGGACAAGGTCGTGCCTGACATTATGTGCTTGGGAAAGGCCTTGACCGGGGGCTACATGACTTTAGCAGCCACGATTGCAACCGAGGAGGTTGCCAAGGGCGTATCCAAGGGCGATCCGGCTCTTCCCCTCATGCACGGCCCAACTTTCATGGCGAATCCTCTCGCGTGCTCCGTGGCGTTGGAGTCGATAGGCCTCCTTATGCGAGAAGAGGGGGGAGAGCCGTGGTGGAAGACGAGAGTTGGAAAAATCAACGCAGCTTTGACAAGGCAGCTGGAGCCAGCTCAGAACTTCCAGGGAGTAGGTGAGAATGGAGAGGGGGTGGCACAGGGAGGGAGCCACCATTTGCCCCCCCCTTCTATTAATTATTAACCCTTCACCTTCTCTCTCTCGCCGCATCATCATCGTAGCGGACGTTAGGGTCCAGGGTGCAATAGGTGTCATAGAGATGGAAGAGCCGGTGGACGTCCCTTACGTGACCAAGCGTTGCCTCCAGCTAGGAGCTTGGCTGAGACCCTTTGGAAAAAACATTTACTGCATGGTGCCCTACATAATAGACGAGGAGGAAGAGCTTAAAGTCGTGACGTCTGCAATGGTGACCCTCGCGGAGGAGCTCGGCCAGCAGCCCAAAAAATAAGACCGAAATATTGTAAATTAGAGATAGTGAATACAACAAGGGCCAATCGCTCAATTTGACCCCCCCCCCCCCCTTTCCCCACCCTGATTCAACCCTCACTTTACCAATTTCATCTTCTCAAGCGCCTTGCTCAATTTACCCTGGAAGTCTGAGTGGTAAAATCTGCTCAACTTTGTCTTCTTCCCGTCTGGGGCCATCAATCTCCCAGTCTTCCTAAAGATCGGGGAGCCGCTGCTGGGGCCCTTCTTACTGGGATCAATGAGGTCATCAAGGAGACCCCCCTCCTTGAGGCTCCCGTCGTTGTCAGAAATCTTGTAGTAAACCTCCCTGAGATACACATCATCAAATCCCGCACTTTCCTTCCCCTTGCGTTGCTTAGAGGCCTTCTTCCCCGCGGCCTTCTCCTCCTCCAAGGACTGCTGAATGAACTGTTGCACGAGCTTGACCTCCTCCGCAGTCAGCTTGGCGTGCTTGCGGACGAAGGTCTCGTCCACTTCAAAGGAACCGCAGATCTTCCCAAAGGTAACAGCCCCGACGCACTTGTGAAGAAAGTTCCTCCCGCCCCTCAACCTTAGCACGAGGTGAAGCGTGGAGTCGTCCCCCAGGTCATAGTCGTCAATTGTCTTGCCGTCCTGGAGCTGCTCTCCTCCAAAGATGAGGCGCTGCTGCTCGGCAGGGATGCCCTCCTGCGGGGGGTATGGGGATAGGGAGGGAAGGCGCGTGTGTCAGAAATAACCCCCACTCCCAGGGTGCATTCCCAAGGTTCCACACGGAAGTGTCGGGATTATAAGAGACCTCTCACCTTCTCTGAGATCTTAGCCTTTACGTCCTCGATGCTCTCCCCTTCTTCAACCTCTATAGACACAGTTTTACCCGAAAGCGTCTTCACAAACAGCTGCATCCCTCCCCTCAGGCTAAAAACACTACTTCTGTCGGTCGGACTGAGGTGCCTGATTTTGGCCAGTGGACTCGAAACGAAGGGTAGGCATATAGACAGAGATAGTACATTGATAAGGAGGAGGATGAAAAGAAGGCCGGAGCTGGTCATTGCGGGAGCGTAGGCGAGGAAAATAGAAGACAGAGATTTCCCTTCTGCAAATAAATGAGGAGTAGCCCACTAAGCCTCTTAATCAGCATCATCAGCGCAATCACACTCTCTCACGCCATGATACTATCAACAAAAGACCTCAAGTGCGGATTCCTAGGCTGCGGGACCATTGCAGCAGCAATTGCTACAGGATTAGCATCCTCTTCCGACGAGGAGGTCACCTTTAGCCATTTCCACGTCTCCAAGAGGTCGGCGTCGAAGAGTGCTGCGCTACTCAGTAGGTTTGGCCCCGATAAGATCACAATCTGCGAGAGTGGCGATAACCAGGAAATTCTAGGTGGGTTGGTTAGGGGAGTGGGGGAGTGAAGGGGAGAGGCTTTCTTGCAACTGCATCCGGGTAGTGTTTATGTTGCGCGCAGCAGTTAACCAAGCCCCTCGCATTCCACCCACTCACCCCCTTGCACCCCACCCACGCAAACCTCCACCCCCTCTCCCCCAGACTCCTCCAATGTCATCTTCGTTTGCGTCCTTCCTTCGCAGCTCGAGGAAGTCCTGTCGAAGGTCAAGTTCGACCACGAAAGGCACACCATCATCTCCCTAGTCTCTACCTCCACTCTCCCACAGCTCATATCCCTCTCCTCCCTCCCCCCCACCAGCGTCTTCAAGATGATCTGCCTCCCCTCAGTTGCTACACACGACGGGACCTGCCTCCTTGTCCCCAAGTCGGAGACCGTCAAGAAAATCCTTCTACCCCTCGGAGGCTGCGTGGGCTGCGAGAGCGAAGACATTATGACCAAGATGATGATCCCAGCCTGCCTAATGGGACCCATGTACGCTATCATGAAGGGCAACCTAGACTGGATGGTAAAGAATGGAGTCCCGGCCGAGGATGCCAGCTACTACATAGGCAGAACATACCTCGGCATCGCCAAGGATGCCGAAGCGAAATGCACAGATCCGAAACACTTCACCGACCTCATTGAGGAGCAGACCCCCGGCGGGATAAACCAGCAGGCCATCGAGAACCTCACCAAGCTCGGGGCTCTGGACTCGTACGACAAGGCTATGGACAAAATATTGGAGCGCTTGACTGGCAGAGGAGATGGAAAGGCTTGAAGGGGCTCATTGTATGCCCGAAGATATTTACGAGGAGTAACCTGTTGCTGTTAATTAATCAACAGAACTTTGTCCATAGCAAATGAACTCTTCATTAGTTTTAACACTTTTGCCCCAACCCCTAGAGGGGTCAAGGTAGGAATTCCGGGGTGGAGGGGTTGGGGTGGGAGAAGTTTGATGTTTGATTCTTATATATATTATGATCTGTTTGTGGTGGTGGCGACGATGGACATGTGCGTGTACCGATTGCCATTCTGGTGAGAGGTTTTTAATAGTTTTTGTTCGTTGTTAAAAGTGTTTTCTTCTTCTTTGACCCCTGCTTGTTCTGTTCTTTCTTCTGTCGCACTCGACTGAGGTAAACGTTTTTTTAAACAAAACCAATGGCATTTTATTATTATTATTGGAGGTTGAGAAGAGCAATTCAGGGGAGACTTCTCTTAATTTCGGGAACAGAACAGCTGGCAAATTCTTAAGCTAACGACCCTGGGGACAACAACAGCAGGCAAATTCTCAAGCTGATCTCTCACCTTTAACCTGACGAAGCAACAAACAAGTGAGTTAAGAGGAGGGAGACGGGGAACGAACAAGAGTTATTTGATGCATAAGCTCTTTTTACGCATGGTGTGATGTGATTTGCAAAGTGGCCCGAGATGGAGATGGCAAGAGGCCAAGGAGGGGGGGTTCATGAAACACGTCGTGTGTTTTTGGATAACGTGTCGTTTTTGATGGATTTATTCCCCTCGGAGGACCGGTGGCATTCAATATTTAAGTGAGTAACTAACTCATCTTGCCCCCTCCCCGCTTAACATCCTTCCTCTAGGTTTGAGAAATCTGCAGAGCAAGCATGGATCGTCGCGTCATGGGACTCAGCGAGGAGATTGTATCGTCAATAGACCAACGCGGGGGAAGCGATCGCGAAGATCCCTCTTTCAAAGGCATGGAGGGGGAGAAACCTCCCCGCAGGATTGATGCTCCAGACCAAGAGGCTCCTCCTGGTGATGGTAGTCAACCAGACAACAACGCATCGAACCAACACGACAATGTTCTCCTGAAGACCAAATCAAAAAACATTGCCCGGACCAACAACAGACCACCCACAAACTCCAACCATAATACCTGCAAGCTGTTTCAATCAAAGCTTTTATCAAGGGGAGCAGTGGAGGGCCTCCTCGACGATTCGACGGGAGACGACACTAGGAAATTTTTACGGCTAGCTGATCTTGTCCACGAAACCCCAGACAAGGTCGTTGACTTTCTCCTGTCGGAATCAAAGGAGGGGAAATTCCGACGCCACATCGTGCACGAGTTTCTGTATGACGACGACAATTCTTGCAGCAGGAGGATCTTGTACTGGCAGCACTACGGCAGCGGGAATAAGTTTGTAGAGTACCTTCTCGACATGCGGGTCAAGTGCAACGCCACAGATGACCTAAATAACTACACCATTGACATCAACTCGATTAATACCAACGAAGACAATAACAACTTGCCAGAAGAGGCTGTCTCGAAGCTCGCAGAAATCCTGGGCTCCACGAGAAAGGCAAAGCGAGGAAAGATAGGCATGGGCCTGATGACTGTCTCAGAGATAGATTTCGGGCAGGCGGCGGTGGTGTTCGTAGGGACGTTAGTTTCAGAGGAACGAGAGACTGACATTGTGTCCTCCTCCGACTCTAGCTCCAAGCCAAGCAACGTCCTTAAGCAGGCCTCAAAGGCATTCATTGGCACCCCCTCCAGCGGCGTGAAGGGTTTCTTCTCCATTAAGTCTCTGGGCTCGACAATCAGCGAGGGAAGTGTCAAGGAGGTTTTCGACTCTTTCAAGGAGGTATTTAAGGAGGTTGGGCGACAGTTCAGGCAGCCTGATGTCATTGACATGAGGAGGAAGAAACATTTTGTAGAAGTGGTCTTGCCCAATGTGCCAACTCTTACTGAGGAGGAGGACAGGATGCTGGAAAGTGTTGCAGGGCTGGAGGAGAAACTCTACAAGAAGGGAAAGAGAGTCAAGGGGACACTGAAGGAGGGTATTGACAAGTTCCTGTGGAGAGAGGGGGACAATGTGTGGGCAGCCTTTGGGGTCACTGTGGACAAGTCAGCAGAGGCTGTGTTGGCAGAGCAATCACTTTTTGACACATATGATGCTTCCTCCATTCATATAAGAGAGAACGGAAAATTACCGAGGGTTGTAAGGGAAAATGTTGATGGGAGTCGGAGCTTACAAGACCATAGTGGTATTCGCTTGCCTGGTCCAGTGAAAGACCGCCTCTTTGAAGCCTGGGTTACTTGGAAGGAAATCAAGTCGAGCAGTGGAAAGACTTCATACATGTTGGCTTTTGTGCCACTGACAGAGTACCCTGGAGGAGGCTTCAAGGACCTCAGTAAGGAAGGATTTGTGCTAGCAGAGACTACAGGTGTCTACTTCTTCAATGAGATTGCCCCAAATGTCTGTAGAGTGACACGTATTCAAACAGTTGATCTGAAATTTAGTGGCATTCATAAGACAGTGATGGACAATGCCATTGAGTACCTTGCAAAGAATCAGCTTGTTGAGGCCAACAGGTTGCAGGAGAAGTTCAAGAGGAACAGTAAGAACGTTGATGCTGAGGTCAGGGGGGCCTTGGCGGAGAGGATGAGGGAGGGTGTTGAGTTGGAGGACGACCAGAAGAAGTTGTTTGGGGAGATGGAGGAGCTCTTTGGTGGGGAGAATGAAGAAGGGTGGGGGCCTCTTGAGTCACCTTATGAGGGAGTGAAGATGGAGATCAAGTACAAGCAGCAGGAGAAAGGAAAAAAGACACTCACATTTGGTAGAGCTGAGTGCATCACCGACTGTTCAGCCGAGGAAGCAGCTGCTTGGTTCTTTGAGTACTGCAGCAGGGAGAGGATGGCAGTGGATAGAAAGGAAGGAAACCCTGCAAGGCTGGAGATAATGAAGAGTGACGAAGGAAGCGTTAATGAGAAGGTGTTTGTAACAGTAAGGAAGCTTCCCTTCCCTTTTTACAAAAGAGAATTTGTGATGAGATATGTGTGGCAAAAGGGATACCAAGACGGCAACATGTCTGTGGCCTTTGTCCCAGCTAAAGATCAGGTAGACTATGGGGAAAATCTAGGAACGCTTGTGAAAGCTACAACAAGTGGCGTTCTCACTGCCAAGAATATTGAGGACCAAAATGGCATTCTTCAGTGTAAACTTACATTGACGCAATACATGGACACAGGGGGGCATATTCCAGTCAAAATTGTCGACAGATCTACTCCACGAGTACTAAGTACGATAGCAACACTAAGGGACTCCTTCAATCGGGACGAAGAGGTTGATAAAGCTGCACTGGCCTCTCTTGCCAATATCATCAAGAACGAACACCAAGATTATACAGATGATGAGAAGGTTGCAATCAGGAAGGGGAAGGAGTTCTATGAGAAGTGCGAGGAGGACGAGAACTTTGAAGATTTGAAGAGTCCTGATAAGAGGGTTAAGATGAGGCTAGTTCATGTTGATGGGGCAAGCAGTGGAACTGGTTTTGCCACTACTGTAGTTGATGCTAGTGTGGAGGAGTGTGCTGCTAGTGAGTTTGCTAAATTAGGCAATCGAGAACACAAAAGGACTGCAAAGGTTTCGGGGATAACAGACTTAAAGGTCGTCACAGTTAACCCCTGCACACTCTTTTACATAACTACACGGAATCTTGGTCTCCCTGGATTTTCTCCCCGTGATGGGAGAAGTAAAGTTACCTGGTTCAAGCAACAAGATGGCAAAGTCATCATTGATGTCGCAGACACAGAGGAGCTTCATGAAGACTTTCCAGTGAAGGCTGGAAATATATTAATCAAGGCACACACAGTATGGATATTTGAGCCACTTGAGCCTATTGGAGGTGTGCCACAAACATCAGTGACCTTTACATCAAATATAGACCTTGGCGGTATTTTCTTCACTTCCATTGTGAACAAGCTTTTTACAAAGTTTCTTGCAACGGTCTCAAATATGAGAAGAAAATTTGATAAGAGCAAAGAAAAAGATGCCTTCAAGAGACAGCAGATCATTGCACAGTTTGAGGAGATTGCAATTGAGGGAGCACCAGGGATTGAAAGTCACTTTGACGAGATTGAAGGAGCTCAAGAGATCAGTAGTGCATTGTCTGGACAGACATTGATAAAGGCAGAGAAGGGAATGGGGTGGGGGAAGACTTCAATAACTGTGAGAGCACCCCACAAGGAAGTTGCAGCATTCTTCTGGGACCTTGAAAGCCGAGTTGACCCCCAGCTTGTGATTCACAGAGTTAACAACAAGACACTTGTAATCACAGTTGAACACGAAGGGCATTTCACAGCTGTAAGGTTCTCAGAGGCTGGCCAGATGAAGACAGAGGTTGAAATGATGACTAGACAAATAGGTTTAGGAAAAGCTGCCAGCAAAAAGAGTGCAATTAAGCACCTGAACATGGCAACTGATGCTGCTTACTACTTTGATAATCTGCTCAAGAGCACAGAAGCAGGGGAACAGGATGGGAGGAGATTTGGAGAGCAGCTGATGAAGAGAGTGAAGAAAGGGACTGTTGGGGACAGTAATGTAGAGGCTGTGAGGCAATTTATTGCTGCCAATAGGGCACTGAGAGAGACTACGGAGCAGCATTGTTTCACAAGAACTATGTTGTTTGCTGTGGTTATTAACAAACTTAAAATGAGAGCAACAAATGAGGGAGAAGATAAGAGTGAGGAGGAAGTCAGGGGGTGGGAGATTGGGAGTGCAATGAAAGCAGTCATGTTGACTACTTTGACTGCAAAGCATGCTGTGGATGAATGGGCACATCAATTCACTGAAGTGCAAAAAGTCATGAATGAACAACAATGGTTAAGGCCCATGCTTGAGGAGGTTGTTATGCATTTATTTATGAAGTCAAAATTAGGCTTAAAGGCAAGG
>BRYA01000722.1:465-54207 GCA_030267965.1 Triparma columacea
GCACACGCAAATCTCTTCTCACAAATCCCCACTCGGCATTGAATTCAATGCAGTGACGCTCGTGTCTTCAACAAGGATATTGGGAGTTGGGATGTCTCCAGTGTCACTGACATGAAGTCTATGTTCTATAACGCAGTTGCCTTCAACAAGGACGTCACAGGCTGGAACATATGCAAAGTTCCGATTGCCTATTTTTACCAAATGTTCAAAGGCTCCGGCCAATCATCAACTACTCTAGTACCCGACGCTAACGGAGAATGCATTGGTTGCCCTAGTGGTACCACCTCTGGCTCCGGAGAGTACGTAACGGGCGGAAACAATTGCACATCAATCTAAGTTCCCCAACTACCTCGCCACCAACATTATGAATGATAGGGAAATTGGGTGCCGGGACGCGGAAAGAAGGTCGTGTGGGACGCAAAGAGAGATGTTGAAACTCTGCCAATGCGCCCGCACGGAGCGGAAAGTAGAAAGCGGAAAGCGGAGAGCGGAAAGTGGAAAGCGGAAAGTGGAGAGCGGAGAGCGGAAAGCGGAAAGTGGAGAGCGGACAGTGGAGAGCGGAGAGCGGAAAGTGGAGTAAAAATTAGGGAAAACCAAAAACGACGGAAATGGGGAATGTGATTAGGATGGGGGGATGTGATTAAGAAACAGACGCAATGACTGGAGTGAAAGTTGGGAGTTCTCTAATCACCGGTTTAGGTTAAGTAAGTTTAGTCGTTGGTTATCAAACATTGTTTTCCATCCAACCAATATCCTTGTTGAAGTAGGTTGCGTAATTGCGTTTGATTCAAGGCCGAGTGGAGATGTGCGAGATGAAATTTGCGTTTGCGTGTTTTGCTTAAAATAGAATGCAGCAAAGATAGCACGCAAACCACGAAGACCGAGCAAACAGCGAGGTATGGAGCATTTCCTCCCTTCAATCTGGGAACCTGGGCCTTTCACTTTCCATTACCTTTTTTCTTTCTCCTTCTTTCTCCTTCCAATTATCCCAAATGTCGTTAAAATGTCATGGATGTGGATTAGAATATAGTAGTAAGGTGCGTTGTACGATTTTAACGCAATACTTTGCATTCTACAAAGATATAATTGGAATATAGGATTCGTTCTCTGATTATATTTCCATTTATATCTCTGAATTCATCATTCATTTACACAAATATTGCGTGTATACGCTATAATACCCTATTGTTAATCTAATACACACTAAATATACACTCAATTCTATCTACAGAACAAACTATTTAAGCATCTCCGCTCGAGCATACAATGCCTGTCAACAACAGCACCAACAACAGCATCAACAGCGTCATCGACGTCAACGACAACAACTGCAACAACTACAACTACAACTGCAACAACAAAAGAAGGAGAAACAAAGACACCACAACCACCAACACCCACCCAAATGGTAAGTCAAGTTAAAGAGAGTGCCTTGAGACTATGAGAGACTATGAGAGACTACGTTTATTGTGCTTGTAGCGTACTTGGGGTGTGCTTGAGGAGAGAAGAAACTTATTCGGGTTTAGAAGCGTTGGGAGAAGACGCATTTGGGCTTAGTGTGGGAGAGAGTGAGAGAGAGAAATGGAAGGAAAGAGAAAGACCCACAAACACAAACGCAAACGCAACGAAGAACGTGCCTCAAAAAAGAGGGAGATCCACATCGCATAGCAATCAAAAATTCCCAACACCCCCTTCCCCCTTTTACTAACCCTCCAAACCCCACCGCCCCACCCCTCAAAACCAACAACAAAAAAGCTTGAGATAATGGTAAACCCAGATCCTCAAAAGTGGTCATCAACATGGTCAATAATGTACGGTTACTCCATCCAATCTATCTCCTCCCACCTCTCTCTCCCTCCCTCAACCGTTGGTGATATCGTTTCGAAATGTTTGCACGAAGCAGTTTTAAAAACCATCTTCATGAAAATAATACACCACACGAACACCCCACCCCCAGCCCCCCCCACACGGCAATCTTCAGATCCTTCAATCACCCTTGAGGTATCGTCCTTCCTAAAAAGTCGTTTCCTAAACCCCCTAATATCCTCCCACCGCGTTAAGCACTCCAGAACCTACGGTGTATCTCACCGTTGCTCTAGCACCAATGAAAGTAGAGTTTCGGCTAAGGGTATCTACGGCGAGGGTAAAGGTGGATGTGTAGCGAACGAGATTATCACGTTTAAAGTACCTGTCGAGAACACTTACAACTCATGGGAGGAGGAACACGTCAAACAAGTCCTGAGGGAGGGAATTAATATCACATTGAAAACCGTAGGTGAAGGCAACGCATGGCTGGCTAGCGAAGTTGTGGAAACTGACACAACAGGGAGCTTCAAACCTGAAATACACTGTCAGTGTAGGAGAGTTGAGATCCTCGTACCTGCCTGGATAGTCGCATGTGGTGGTGGGGGGGGAGGGGAGGGAGGAGGGGTTAGAGGTCTTATAAACGAGGGGTGGGAATCTCTGGTTCAGACTACGGTCTGCAAGTGGGATGGGAACGAAGAATCTGAGAAGGGAAGACAGGCCTTACCAAACGAGGGGGGGGGAGAGGAGAGTAAGGAGGGTATAGAGGAACTTGTGAGGTGGTTCAATGGACTTAAAAAAAGAATGCAGACATTCAGGATGGCAGAGGGAGAGGGTGAGGGTGGTGGTGATGGTGGTGGTGTGGGGGGGGGAGAGGATGATGATGAGGAAGAGAGCGTTTGCGTCGGGGATTCAAAAAAGTCCCCAAAATCAACCCCCCACGACGCCAAGTCCCGGCGGCTCTCGTACCACAACTTCACGTCCTCCAGGGTAGCGGGACTACCGCAGAGGCAGGAGGTGCAGAGGAGGGTTTACAAGTTCAGCCATAAAGGAACTTACGTTCACCTGGACGAGAACACTAACAGGAAGGTACCGTTCGTTGTCCTGGGTATTAACGCTGACATGTTCCCGTCGTCGTTCGCTTCTAAGTTTGTGGGTTGTTTCCTCTGCCTACCCCACGTTTCACAAGGCCTCAGGGGGAGAGTTAAGGAACTCCTCGTCGACCCGGACTACCCGAGGATAACGAGCGTTACAGGGGCGCCGGAGTTTGAGTTTGCGGAGATATGGGGGGACAATAGCCACACGAAGGAGGAGGGGAGGTCCAGGGTCTGCCTGAGGCCTAGGGGGGCCAAGACGTTCCACGGGGGAAAATGGTCGGGCAGGGACACCTACGAGAGGCTGGGGGGAATTAGGAAGATGTGCATTGTCGATGCGGCGAAGGAGTGGTGCGGGGGGGGGTTGACTGAGGAAGGTGTGCCTGTTAAGGCTGTCGATTGGGTTGAGGGCTCGGCAAAGGCCTGGGCCAAGATGATCGAGGCGGAGGTCGAGCTCTACGTCAAGTGGAGGGACGCGGGGAGGAGCTGGAGGTTCCTGGAGCCGGGCCTCATGAGGCAGCTGGAGGCGAAGGACATGGTGGTGCCGAAGCTATACCACGATACGCTGACGGCGTTGAGAGAAATCGTGAGGGACGGGGGGTGGCCGGGGACGACTGTGGGGAGGAGGACCGTTATGGTGGAGGACGGGAAGCACTTCAGGGATGTCATGAAGGAGAAGGACGCCGCCAAGAACAAGGACGGTGCAGGGGAAAGTAAGGACGCCATCAAGAGATCCAAAGTGAAGGTTAAGGCTGGTACTTCAAACTCTACCGGCGGTTCATTTTCGGTCGGCTACATGCCCACGAGCACTCTCGGGTCCAGCATGCCGAGCTCCAACTCCCGCTACCCCTCCCTCGTCCGTTCCGCCTTCCTCCTTGAGCGTCACCTCGCCCCCTCCCGTCCCCCCTCCTCCACCATCGCCGTAAACTGCAACGCACAGTTCAGGCCCCACACGGACAAAGGGGCGGGGGCGGGGCAGGGGAAGTCCCTAATAGTGGCCCTGGGGGACTACGCGGGGGGGGAGCTCGTCGTCGAGGGAGAGGAGGTCGACATTAGGTATAGGCCGAGGGAGTTTGACGGGTGGAGGGAGAGGCACTACACGAAGTTCTTTGTGGGAGAACGTTTCTCCCTGGTTTGGTTCACTCCTAAAGGGTGTGAGGGGCTAAGGGGGGTGGACCTAGAGGTGGGGGGATGATGAATTTTAAAAGGAACGCAGAAACATTTTGCTAAAAATACAAAATCAACTACACAACGCCCCTCCTAAGACTTCCTTCGCGTCATGTGGTCGTACAAGACTACCTGTAAATACTCGGTCGTCTTTATTTCTGTCCTGGTGCTGTTGTCCCCCGGCGTCTTGGCGGTAGGGTCGACATTGATGACCTTCCTGTCCCTCTTGTTCTTGAACAAAAGCCCGGTCTCGTTGTCTGCGATTACCTGAAAGTTGGGCGTGCTGTTGCTGGTGGACGTCTGGGTCTCCCAGTTGAAGTAGCTGAGGTCAGAGGGCTTGGGCATGATCTTCTTTCTCTTTTCAAAATAAGGTTCGAAGTTCTCCGTTTTGAGCCTTAGGGCGTAGTCGATGTACCCCGAGACCTCCTGCCCCTTAGCGTTCCTGTCCCTTATGAATATAATTGTTGTGAGTTTCCCGTTCCGCACGAGCTCCTCCCTGGCCTGAAGCGCCTGCAACAGGGGGCTGTCTGCTATGTCCTTCCCCATGCTGCTGAGCTGCTTCGGCACGTTCGTCTTCTGGGATGACCTCTCGCGGAGGGCGCGCTTGCGAGCCTCGAACTCCTCTCTCTTCAGTGTGTCCCCTGAACCTCTGTAGCCAAGCTCCACAAGTTGTCTGTTTGGGAGGGGGTCGGGACAGGAGGGGTGAGGGTGGAGATGTGGGGGTAAATGCGGTACTTTGATGAGTCTGGTGCCATCGTGCTGCATTCATTGCTTCTCTAGAGCCACAAACCCTCCCCCATCTCCCCCCTGCCGACCAAAATTGTCACCCCCCCCTTCGCCCAACAGCTCAACACTAACCTTGCTAGATCCTCACTCTCGAGGAAGAACATGTCCGTCTCGGTCACCTGAGAGTCAAGGTACTCCTCATATGTGGTATAGGTCTCCATTTCACCGCCCGCGCCATCTTCCATTGTTGGTCTTTTGTTTGGAAGGCAAAGAAAGGGAAGGGAAAAAGTGGCCCAAAAAACACTCGACTTCCACAACTGGAACCTTGATATTATCCATTATTCGCGCATAGCTGCCCTCAATCTCCCCCCCCCTTTCGTCCTGAAAAGTAAGCCATTCGCCGCTACCTTGGGATCCTTTGTCAGTGTCCACCAAATCCGCAGTAACTGCACAAATCCTCGTGTTACTGCTTCCTTCTTCATTCCTCCTCTCCCCCCCAGGGCATATTGCGATGCACAAACCTTGTGAGCCGTGGGGTGAGGCATCTTATGAGGACTGTGGTGATTTCCAAAAGTGCTATACGTACAGAAACGAGTTTGCCAAAACCAATCTTACTCTCGATGAACTTTACTCCGACTGGGGGGGGATATGCGACTGCCACGCTACTTACGGGTACTGAACGGGGTTCCCGGATTGTGACTCGGTGTCAAATGCTACACTTCCTATATTATTTACCTGTGGGGTGGTCCCTATGTTGTTTGCAGTTTTAGTCCTCCAAGCCTCTGTGAGCGCTGGTCTTCAGGACGTTGCCGCGAACGGGCTTCCTGGCAAGGTTAGGGGGAAAAAGAGGAAGAATACCATGATCAAACGGGGTGGCTACGCTCTCGTTGCGTCCTCTGTCTCATTCATAATTATGCAGATAATCATTGCATTAGCGATCCTAGAGCCCCTGTATTCCGACAAGAACATCATGTACCACTATGTTTTCAGGGTGGCACTTAGTATGTGTACCTTCTTTACAATCCCAGCGCTTTTCATCCTCCCGATATGCTGGGTCGAGACAATCGTAATGAGCAAGGTGAGGCCTGACGCAGGTGTTGTCGTCGCTTTGCCCAACCTATACCTGACTCCTTTGCCCAACCTATACCTGACTCCTTCGCTCATCCCCCGCTCCTACCACACTTCTTTGTCGCTCATTTCCCACTCCTGCCTAACGCAGAATTTGAAAAAGAAAGCTGGGGGATACAACAAGTCCAAGAGAATCCTCGTATTTATGCAGTGCGTTTTATGTCTTGTCGTGGCTATTCTCTCCGCGGTGGGGTGGTTCAAGGCCGTAAATTTCCTCGTTACCATCACAGTGCTCTTTACGGCCACTCTGCACATTTGGGCGAAGAGAATGCTCATCAGGGAGGCCGGCGACATTATCTCCCATGGGCACCAGGCGATCCTTCACATGATCACTAACAGGTTGTGGGCCGTTTGTGTCTTTAACTTGACGTGTGCGGCAGGTTACGCTGCAACAGCTGATGTCAGAGACTATGGAACCTTTAGATTGAATCCAACGTTCCTCAGTGGAAACTTCATGAGTGTCGCGCTGTTGCAGTTGAACACAGTTAGATATTTGAGATATCTTATCCGGAAGAATTTGAAGCCGTCCCCCTTCCTGTTGGAGGGAATGCTTTGGCCCTATTTGGAGAACATCACCAAGACGAATATGAAGAAGGTCACATTTGAGGTTGAGGTCACTGAAGTTGATGCCCGGGGAGCGCAGACGAACGCAAGGAGGTTGAGCCATATGGGCAAAGTCAGGTGCGGCGAGTGAAGCGAATCGTAGAAGAGATAGAAGTAATTACGACGTATTTACGACGTATTTACAACTAACGTCGTCACTCCTCTCCTCCTCCGCTCCCCCTTCCCTCAGTTTCAGCGCCCATCATGGTAAACCCTCGTTCGCTTCAGACAGTCGCACGTCGTCCTTGTCACAGCAATCGTCAGTTTCGGATGGAGTGAGTGTAACGACCTCAGTCGTGACGGATTCCCCAGAAAAGGTTGTGAGGAAGAAGGTGAGAAGGGAAAGGGACAAAGATATTTGCCGAGTGCTCTCTTCGCACATTAATACCCCTCCCCCCCGCCCCGCCCTTCTCGCTCGTGCCAGTCGTTCTCGTCCAAAATAAGGTCTAAGCTCAAACAGATGTCTTCACTCAAGAGCGAACCGCGGTATAGCGATGGGACTGCAAAGGTCTACAAGGATTGGCAAAAACAACTGGCCGAGAGCGAAGAAAATGAAAAGACGCGCAACCCACTAAACAATGGGAAAGCTCGAGCAAAGAGGTTTGCAGCGAGGTCTTCGATGATGTCGGCAAAGCGACGGTCAACCAACTCAAAACCGCAACTAGCCAAGACAATCAGCGACATCAAGGAGGAGGACGAAGAAGAGAGGGACAGCGAACATAGAAAATCGACGACATCGACGACATCGACGACATCGACGACATCGACAAGTTCGACAAGTTCGACATCGACAAGAACAGGGACCCCCTCGGACGTCCATATTTAAATACATCTTCTTTTTATGTTACAGAAGGTGTTTTCGTTTATTACGCGCGCCTGAGTGGCGGCGGCGCTGCCGCTGCTCGAATCGCCGACAATAGCACCATCGTCATGATGCCGTTTGCTGTCTTCCTAGAACCCATCCCTGAAATAATCCGCCTTCTCTGTGGTCATCCACTTGTCAATGCCATCATCGTGTTCCATTCCTATTATCCTCTTATTAAGCAGGTGAGTACGCTCTTTCGGGTCCAAGTTGGGGTCGGCGAGCTTCCAGCTTGCCATCTTCTGGCGTTCATGGAAGCTGGGCACCTGAGGAATGAAGTCCCCATCATCATACTCGTCGTATTCGGCCATCCAATCCTCCTCTTCAAAATTCTCTTCGCTATCTTCCCCCCCCCCTTCCTCTTCCCCCTCCCTCCCCCTTTTGAAAATCTCTGGCGTCTTGAGCCTCTTAAATGGCACCAATCCCTCGACGTCCTCAATCAACGCCCCCTGACCCCCTGCTCTATTCCCAGCTCTGCTCTCCCCCCAATCTTCCCTCCTCCTAATCTCGTGTCTCACAGCCGCCCTGACCTTCCTTGCTTCTGTCTGCATCCTCTTTGTCACACCAAGCTTAATCTTCCCCATGTTAATGTCTGGCAGTTTCACAACGTCCACAGTCCCAACTCTCTGGTCCCTCTCCCTGTCTTCCTTCTCTACATCTTTTGTCCACTGGATTCTCGTCTTCTCCCTCTCCTCCACAATATCTCCCCTTGGCAGCATCAGCATGGCCCTCTGTCCAGAGACCTCCATCCCTGCCGCTCTTTTCGCTATCCCTTGGAAAGAGGTCTCCCTTCCAAAACCGCTCTCACCCAACATTCCCCTTGTGATGTCACTCACAGTGTTCCCCATGCCTAAGAAGCTACTCCCCTCCATCCCCATCTCCTCCATCATCGTCGCAACCATCCTCTCCTGTTCTCTCAACCTATCCTGCGCAACCTTGACGCTTCCTAGCATACCATTGAACCACCCGTCGTCAACCGGAAACCCCTTGTTCTTCTTCGTTGAGCTCCCCTTGATCACACTGGCGAAGTAATCTCCCCCAAAATCTTCTTCCATCTGGATTTCCCTCCTCGCCACAGAAATCAACTTGGCAAAGTAGGCCATGACCCCGGGAGAGTTCTCGATTGCTGGCATCTTTGCCTTTCCGTCCCCTACCATATCTTCCCCCTCCACCTGCATCCGCAGGCCCTCCTGTCTCATCTCCTCGACCTTTGCATAACCCTCCTGTATCTTCTTCTGGTACTCCTTCTCTGACTCCCTGTCCTTCCTGCTAATGATCCCTTCGGTCTTCCACGGCCTGGCCCTAACCTCATCCTTTTCTACCGACTTTTTCGTGAAACTAGCCTTCTCCACCAACCTAACTCCTTCCTCCTTGTGTTTCTCTCCGGCTAGGATCATTCTCTCCGCCTCTCCGTCAGTCTCGGGAAGGTGAACAAGCCTAAATGCGACTGCTTCGAAGAACCAAGAGCTCAGCATGCTTATGACCCTGAATTTGGCAAAGACGGTAAGTCTCCAGTTCATTTGAATAGCTCTGCTAGTCCAAAGGTGTCTCGCGAACGCTTCCGCCCTGGTCAGCGCGCTCTCCAGGTTAGACCGTCTCATTCTCAAGATGTAAGCAAATTCAAGGTTGCTCCTCTTGTCGTCTAACCTCCTTGCCTCGAGTCTCTCCCTCTCCACCGGGTCTTCGACGACCGAAGCATCTTCCCCCCACGCAACCTCCTTCTTCTCCTCACTGCCTCCGCCTTCCAGCACCGAAGACGCCTCCACATTTCCGCCGTCCCTGATCCAGTAGTAAGAGAACACGTACTGCTTCCTCACGACTCTTGTGATGATGCCAAGTCCGACGATCCTCAACCTGCTTACGAACCCGTGGAAGCCTACAATATATTTGGCCATTGGGTAAAGGATGTCCTCCGCCTCTTCATTCTCCGCCGCGAGCCTCTTGTGGTGGGGCGTCGGCGATATCTTCTGTCCGAACCAACTGCTCTTTCTCCCTGAGGATGTATGGAACCTCACTCTCTCGATAACGGCTCCGTATACGACGTCCACGGCAACGAGCTGCTCCTCGGTCTTAAGCGAGAAGACTTCTGATATTCCGACGCTGCAGGGGCCAAACTTGCCCATCTCCCTCTCCTTACTCTCGGCCTTTGCTGTGCTCATGAGCCCAACGATTCCTCCTCCCTGTTTCCTCACGACGGTAATCTCGCCGATGCCGTAACCAGCTGGAATGGGGGCATCCGAGAAAGCCTTCAAGCCGGCCGCAAGCGGCTGTTTTGACTCCTCTGTTGCCTTTGTCGCACTGCCCTTGCTTGCGCCGTCATTGTTTCGAGATTTGGTGGGGGAACTGGACCTGCTCCCTCCTGCCCTGCTCCCACCCGCCCTGCTCCCACCTGCTCTGCTCTCACCCGCCCTACTACCCCCGGCTCTGCTCCCACTGATGACCGTGCTCCCCTCCTTCCTTCCGCCCTTCCCTGCAACGTCCTCGCCCTTGACGTCTTCAAAGTCGAGCCTGCCCCTCTCGGCAAAAGCCTCAATGAGCATTCGTTGCTCAAGCATGACGCGGCCGCGAACGGACTTACGAAGTCCGTGAATGAATTTTTTGAAGCTTGGACCGTTCCTCGCCTCCTCCGAGACAACCCTGGCGCGCTTCAGGTTCTCCCTCCTGATGAGAATGTTCAAGTCGCCCCTGTACGCATTGATGAACCTCGCCCTCATGCACTCCAGATCAGTGGTGCAACGGCCTTCGGAGAAAGGAATGTCTTCCTTCCTGCGTTGGTAGCTGTCCTCTGTCTTGACGCCAGTCTTCCAGAAGTGAAATACACGCCTTTTGAACCTAAGCTCGTGGCGTTCGACCATCAGGTCCTCGATCTTTCGCATGTTTTTGTTCATCATTGTAAAGTAGAACCATCTCATAAACATGGCCTGCACCCCCTGGCCGTAGATCTTGTTCATTGTTTGGTACGGGATCGCCCTAGGCAGGAGTTTGTGGCCCCGGAGGAAGTTGCTCATGACGACGATCCTCTTCTTCGCCTTGGTTGCCTCCTTGCCCATCCCGGGAGTCCTGAACATGTACTGCCTTTCCATGAACTTGAGCCAACCGTTGAAGCAGATCCACATATCTTTGACCCTCTTGTAGGTGATCATTCCCATCTCCACCTTCCTCCATTTAACGCAGAGGCGGAGCCAGTTCCTGAGCTTCTGCCTGGCATACATGCTGCTTGCCCTTCTCATCATGACAAGGAGTCTTATCCTTCTAATGTACCTCCACTTTATGTTGACACCGTAGAATCTGTCAACCTCCTCCCTTATCCTTGCCGCGACCTCGAAGAGGCGCCTAGCGGCGTGAACCTGGAATTCAGCGACATAGTCGAGGCTCTTTTTGTCTGCCAGGTGCGTCTCTGACGCTTTTTGCTCCATGAACTGTTTCATGAGGGCCTCTCTCCTCTCCCTTAAGGTCTGCTTATTCTCCATCTTCCTTTGCCACTCGACCAACTGGCTTTTCTTGTCCTTGACGTAATCCCTTAGCTGCTGCGTCTGGTTGTAAGTCTTGTCCATCTGGGTGTTTCTAATATCCCTGTCGTACTCTAGCTGGTCCCTAGTGAGGGCGACCCCATTCATGTCAGACTTGAACCTGTCCCTGCTGCTCGCGATGCTGGGGGCAATATCGAACGTGCTGATAAGACTGTCGCGCTTAAGGCCGTCGCTATCGACTGACGACGCGACACTGCCACTTATTCTCCTCCTGCACTGGTCGACGAAGTACTTGAAGTAATGCCTCTTCATCTTGCGCTTGTAAAGGTGGACGACGAAGCGATCCTTCTTATTGAGGACGATATTGTCGTAGAGGAACTGGAGGCAACGGGGTCCAGATCTTTGTAACATGGCGTAGCTGGTCTTCATCTGGAATTCGCACTTTGTCTTGAAACGCATGTAGCAGCCCTCACATATCTTGATCATGTCGTCGGGAAGGGAGGACGCCCACGGTGTATCAAAGACCGTAGGGAATGGGGGGGTGCGGGGCTCTAGGCCTGGTGGCTTCGTGGTGTAACGGCAACCGTAAAAAGGATTACCAACGGGTGCAATATACTCATCCCCCGTGTCAACCTTTTGCTTGCCTCCCTCCAGCTGTGCCTTGAAGGCCTCGAGCTCGTGCTTGGCAACACCTTCCGCCAAGAATGCGGGAGAAGTGTCCATGCGGTGTATCAGCGGTCGCGGGGACTTTTTCGGGGTTTGCTGCTTGTCTGAGGCAGTCGAGGTGGCCTTCTTGGAGCTCCTTCTCTTCTTCTTCTTTCCTCCCTTCCCTTTCCCATCCGTCTCGTCCTTCCCCCCCCCAGTGAGGCTTTCTATTCCTTTGCTCGTGTGCTCAACCTTGTTCCTTGGCTTGCTGGCGACACTTTTGGCCTCCTTGGCCTTCTTAATGGCGTGGATCTTCCTGTCCTGTTCGTCCAGGATATAGCCCCTGAAGTACTTCTCCACCCTGCCCTTCATGAGCTTGCGGCAGAAATTGAAGTACCTCCAGACGTGAAGGGCCCTGTACTGGAGCTCCATTTTCTGCAATGAGCGAAGCGATGATGGCGTTATTGCTTAGAATTGTCACTTACTTGCATTGCTTCACTTCTTGTCACGTAAATCATTCTCACCTTGTTTTCTGCCATCCTGTAGCCCCTCCTGAACCATGCAAGTCTGCAACCCTTCCTCCTCTGTGCGTACCTCCTCCACTTCTTCAATATGAGTCTCACGAGCTTGTGCATTAGCTTTAGCCTCATATCCATGGCGATCCTCCTGTCCTTGACCTCCTTCTTGACGTACCTCCCCCAGGCCCTGAAGTGCCTGAGCTCCTCGTACGAGAGCCAGATCCTCTTGAGCTGCTTGCCCTTCTTGCGAGCGAGAATCTTGTGGACTGCCCACCTCCTCCAGACATAAAAGGGCCAGAAGCAGCCAACGTATGTCCTCTGAATCCTCTTGACACCCTTAAACCACCGGTTCCACTCCCTGAGGGGGCGCCAGCAAAACTTCCTCAGCGCCGTCCTCGTCAGCGCCCACTTGGCCCAGGACCCAAAGTAGACCATCTTAAAAGCGGCCTCCTTGTCCTTCCACATCTTCATGGCCTTCCTAATGACCCTTCTCTTCTTAAGTCCCCTATAAGCGGCTTGCATCCTCAGGGTCAGGTACTCGAGTATGCACTCCACAGCCTCCTTTATCTTGAGGCCGTCCAGTCCCCTGGCGTTCAGTATGCAGTTGACCATGCAGAGCCTGATGGGGTTAAGGGGCACGTGGACGCACCTCCCGTGGTTCTTGGCAAAGTACTGCTCGTTGATCCGCCTCCGAGCGGTAGTCTGGAACTCTGGAGGGTCCAACCCGGCGGTGAAGATGTGGAAGAGGCTCCTCTTGTGGGATTCACCGATCTTGACGCCCCAGCCGACCTTGAACTTTGCGTTCTTGTAGTTGGGGTCCTCCTCCCTAAGACTGACAATATGCCCTACCATGTTCATGAAAACTTCGTGGTAGCTCTGGTCCCAAGCGTCGGAAACATCCATAATTGCCTTTGCCCTCGCCGCCTCCATCTTCTGCTCGTAGAGTTTTCTCTGCCTCTCGTCCTTCTGTTTCTCTTCCCTCTCTTTCCTGATCTTCTCGGCCCTCTCCTGGTCCCACTCTGCCCTCTCCTCCTCGCTAGGGTAGACAGTTTCGTAAAATACCTTGTACGTTATGAACGGATCGTCCTTCTTCGAGAGGGGTACCCTCTCCTCTACATCCGCGCTACAGTAGTCGAGGATGCCCTGCGCAATGTGCTCATCCATGACCCATCCCTCCTCCCCAGGTGAAGAGCCCTCTGCGTTGAGGGAGGGGCCGACCTGGTGCGCAAAGAGCTTCAGGACCTGCGAATGATGGCGATGGGAGGGGGGGGGAGTGGGGGGGGGGGGTGAGCAGCAGAAGGTGGGAAGGTCGAGGGTGATGGCAGGAGGAAATATTGAGTTGGCTTCACACATGATGTTACAACTTACCTCGACTTCAGTGCAACCTGGTCCAATCTCTCTGTTCCTAAGAATCCCCGCAAGCCCTGTCCCCCTAACATCGTTTCCCTTCGGTTCCTTAAGAAGGTTGAGGTTCGAGAGACTTTTCATCCTCAACCTCCTCTGCCTCCTCTTCTCGTTCGCCGAGTCAATCCCAAAGAACCCTAGTATACAGTCCCAGCTATAATATATCTTCTTCCTCGTCGCTCTCAGCGCGATCTGCAGGAGCTTATCAAGTTCCTGTCTTGTTAGCTGTTTCGGCGGTCTAGCTTTCATTGCCGCAATCGTCCTCGCATATATAATCGCCTTCCTCCAAAGTTTCCTGCACCTCGCCTTCCCCAGCGGTGGCCTCACCCCGTCGATAGGGTCGAGAGGCCACCTGTCCCCGTATTTTTCGTAAAGCATTCTAGCCTCAGCGGCCTGCTCCTTCCGGAGCTCGTCCATCCTGTCGCGGGTAGCTAAAGGGTAGTTACCGTACCGGCCAGCTAGCTTCTGCTGGATACTACGTTTTAGGTTGGGGGAACCGACGAGGACCGTCTTCCGGAGCCGAGAACGAGCCTTGTCTGGGCCTGATTCTACATCGAAAAGAGCATCGGCGACGAACTGAGCACGGAGTGGGGGGCGGAAGAAGGGTGAGATGGCGTTTGTTAGGCGTTTTCCTCTTCCCAAAGGTGTCAATCATCACTTCACCCTTCCTTCTCACCTTTTCTGGTACGTGTGGGTTAAGGTAATTATAAGCCGATATATTTGGTGGTACTGGCCTAGGTAGCTTCGGCGTGCTCTTTGCATTGTTCTGCGGTTTCTCCGTAACCCAGAAGGACATTTCCGAGGGTGGGTTCTGGTTTCTGTTCAGCATTATCTCCTGGACTGGGCTTGAAGTCTCTTCGCGGAGGTCCGAGGGTTTTGAGGGGGGCGGGGAAGATGCTTCTAAGGCCTCGAGCTCTTTGCGGGCGCGGACGACGATAGGGTCCATTGGGAGTTGACGGTGGTTGTCCACCTTCGATAGGAGGTCCTCGACATTTATGTGATGGGCGAGCAGGAGCTGCAATGGGGGGGGGGGTGGGGGGGGGAGGGGTGAGTTGTTGTGCCCTGTTGATGCAAATTTCACCTCATTCGCTCACCTCGCTTGTCTCTAGCCTCTCCTTCATTTTCTCTGTGTCCGTCTTGGTTTCCTCCCCCAACACCAGCAGCGGCCCCGGCTGCTTGGGGTACCACTCCCTATTATCTCTCCTGCTCATCACCGCAGAGCCGGGTTTTCCGTCCGCGTCCTCTATTTTCCTTTCCTTTATTGCATCCAGGAGCTTCGATGCCCCCACCACATTGTTGTAGTGGTGGACATGACCCTCGTCGCCAGGATGCGCCACAGCAGCCAGGTATAGCGTGTCTATAACCTCAGTCTCGAACCCGCCGGGTTGAACGAAACCGCCAGGACTAGAGATGGGGGATTGATCAGGTCGTTGGAGTTGATCAGGTCGTTGGGCAAGGGTCATGTTGGGGTCAGGGTCAGAGGACGACATTGTAGGATCAACGAGCGGTGTTACGTCTATTTTGGCTTTCTCCCCATGTCGGCGAAGCGTTGAATTGAGGTGGGGGTAGTGATCAGTCATTCCCCCAAAATGTTAACAGCACAAAGGACAAAGTTTCCTCCTCCTCAGCTTTTCCGAAGCTTTGGGCTTTGGGAGCCCTCCAGCCACCCCGAACCTCTCATTTCACTTCCCAATGTAAGTCTGAAGTTCTTTATGACGATTGAATGATGGCCGAGCATGTCTTCGCTAATGTCTATTTGGCCATGGTATATATGTATAGTGTTGTTAGGTTTTGATTGGATAATTAAAAGTCCGCCCCCGCTCAACCACCCCCCGTGCGTATGTTATTTTGGCTACTTTTACTTTGTTTTAGCCGCATAATGCAATATTTTCCTGTCTCTTTTGTAGTTTAACGCCTTAATGACCCATAAAATACAACAATTATCGGTGTAAGGCTTCAAAACAGTCAAATTTCACAACCCCACGATGTGACCAGCAGTGCAGTAGGTTAGGTTTTGTTCAATTTGAGCTCTATTGGCTTCAATTCGTTCTCAAACGATGGATGATATGTATTTCTTACGTATGTGTCCTAAGTTGTTCATCAAAAGACCATCAAAAGACCACTTCTACTCAACCCACTTACCCCCCCCCCCTTACCCCCCCTCTTCTCCCTCAAAGTTTATGTCAAATAGCAATCAAACGTCTAATAAACCATCTCGGTCTGCAGCTTCCTCCTCTCCTTCCCCTAGCGGTGCTAGTGGCGGCCCCGCCAACCCTTCAATGGGTGGCAAGGGGCTGAAAACTCCACCACCAAACAATTCCAATAGTAACGCCTCAGGGCGCTCCAACAACCGTAGAGTAGGGGGCAGGGGAGGAGGAAACCAGGGCGGCAGAGGTCAGGGAGGAAGGGGAAGGTGAGATGCCAAGAGAGGATGACGTGAGAGCCAGAGCTATTCCATTTTTAAGCCTAACACTTTACGCAACCTTCCTTCTCGAAGCAGATCGTCCAACAGAAACAACAACTCCGGCCGTGGCGGTGGCCGTGGATACGGCGGCAGGGGCCGTGGTGGTAGAGGATCATACAACAATAGAGACAACTACAACAATAGGAGCAACACCAACAACAGAAACGATAGCAACGCCCAGGATCTCCGCAACAACAGTAACGGCGACGTCGATGGTGACCTGCAGACCTCCTCCTTACTCCTGTCCAACAACGACAACATCGGCGGCGACCTGCTTTTCCAGCCCTCCCTTAACGACGGTAGCCCGGGTTCCAACAACCCCAACGACAGCGACGTCATCGACGGGCAGGTTTTGGGAACGTCCCTGAACCTGGGGCTGGGTATGGGGCTAGACCTGGACCTCGGGGAACTCGGGGTTGGGGGGCTCGACGGGCTGGGCTTCGGGGGATTCGGGGGACTGGGGGGGGGGGGCAGGACCGAGTCGAGACTCGGAGACCTCCTTGGACACCCTGTCAACTCAGTCACGCTCAATAGGGAGCAGCAACAAGTACAGCTACAGCTACAGCAACAGGAGGGAGGGCAGAACCAGCCCCCTCCTGCCCCACAGCAGCAGCAGGGGGGACAGCAGAGGGTAGTGGTGCTGAGGAGGGGCAACGACGGGACGACGACGACGTCGGTTGAATACAACAAGAACGAGGGTGCTGGCGGAAGGAGTGGGGGCACAGCGGCCAACAACAACACCTCCACGACCAACCAAGGTCCGAACCAAGGCCCTCACCAAGGCCCTCACCAAGCTCCTCACCAAGCTCCTCACCAAGCTCCTCACCAAGGTCCTCACCAACCCCACAACAACGCCCCTGCCCAACCCCCTGCCCAACCCTCGCTCAACAACCCTAACCCGACCCCTAAGGGACATCAGCAAAACCAGCGCGGACAACGCAATCAGCGCGGGACACAAATCCTCCGCTCCCCCGAGAAGGAGGCCGAGGCCGCCCGTCGTCGGGAGGAGAACAGGCAAATAGCCAAACAGAAGAGGGAGGAGAGGAGGGAGAAGGAGAGGAAGAAGGCCGAGAAGAGGCAGGAGAACAGAAAGGCCAAGGAAGAAAGGAGGAGGAAACAGGACGGAGGAGACGAGAACAACCCCCAAGGGGGGAAGGGGGAAGACAAACCGGCAGAGAAGAAGGCACCACCCCCTTCTGTCACGGCTCAGATCAAGGCGACGCAAAAGGTAGAGGTCTCCATCACGTCATCCACCGCGGTGGAGATGAGGAAACCCGCGCAGAGCGAGCAGGCGGAGGCGGTCAAGAGGTGAGAATCGGAACAAATCCGAAGACCACTGCAATGACAACTAACACGACATTCTTTTTCCCGCCGGCTCTCACTCACTCGTCGTCACAGCTCCAAGCCTAGCGTCTCGGGCAAGAAGAAGAGGAGGGCCTATGAAGGGGAGAGAGGTCAGGAGTTTGTGGGCAGGCAGAGGCATTTTAACAAGATGGTCAGGGGGTGCTGCGAGGTCTCCGACATTGAGAGGATCAAGACTCACCTCGAGGACATTTCTTTCAACGGGTGCATGCTCGACTGCGGGACCCTCGAAATCGCGATGAAGACCTTTGTCGTCGCGGCGCACTTCGAGGACGCCCTATCCTGCCTCAAGCACAACGCGCTACCAGACACCCTCGACGCCATGCAGACTGAAAGGATCCTAGCGTCCCTGCCACAGAACCTAAGGAACTCATCGGCGTTCACGGCGGCGGACATGATCAACGCGCTATGCATAGCCACCAACTTCAAGAACGGACAGACTGCCCGCGCCTACTTCTTGAGGATCGTTCGCGGCATCGCACTCGAGTTCCTCGAGGAGGCCACTTCCGCCCGCGACAGGATATGCTCCGCCCCCTGCGAGCGCCTCGTAAGGACGGGGCAGTGCGTGGTTGACGCGCAGCTCAGGAAGGGGAGGAGGGAGACCGAGATCCTCGTCCAGCCTGGACACCAGCTGGGTGTCTTCATACCGGAGATCATGGACAGCAGGGGGATCCAGGCGGGAGACGCCGTCAGTATACTCCCTTACGCTGGGCCTTACCCCATGTCCGCGGAAAGCCTCGATAGGAACATGGTGGAAGCCACCGTCACGAGCGCGAGTCCCCTCATCATCAGGCTTCACGACAAGACCAACCGCCAACTCCAGAGGATGCTGACTGACCCCGCTCCAGGCAATGTTTACAGAATAGACAAGCTTGCCAACCGCATGGGCTTCAACAGGCAGCTCGAGGCCGCTAGGGTCGTCGCCGCGCCTCCGGAGAACACCGGGAACACAAAGCGCGACCAGCAACGTCCCAGCGAGGAGCTCGTCACCGCCATCACGGCAATGGACGAGAATATTGACAACATCATGCTCGGGGCCACCAACGGGAACTTCAACCAGCAGGCCAGGAACAACGTCGGAACGACGTCAACGGCCGAACTCTGCGCCCAGGCCTGCCCTCTCGAGTGCAACGGCAACAACGAGGACGAGGAAAGCATCAGGGCGTACAGCAGGCTGGCGCTCGAGAAGACGGGGCAGCTTGAGGGCTTGAACTCCTCCCAGAGGCTCGCCGTGCACCAGGCCGTGACGAACAGGCTCACGCTTGTCCAGGGACCCCCGGGTACCGGGAAGACTGCCGTCGCCATTAAGATCATGTCCCACTGGGCCAAGACATCCAACACCCCGGTCCTTGCTACCTCAGACTCCAACATTGCCGTCGATAACCTTGTCGAGGGATGCGCGAAGGCAGGCCTCACCGTGGTCAGGCTGGGGAGGCCGGAGGCCATCAGGCCCGAACTCCTCAAGTACTGCGTGGACAAACCTGGAGGAAACAACCAAGGCAACAACGGAGGCTCGGGCGATGTCAGAACCGAAGGGATCGAGGGTCTCGAGGGCGGAACTTTTGGTGGCATCAGCAACACCGGGAACGCCAGCGGAGCCCAGATCTTCAAGGAGAAGATGAGGACCATCAAGAAGGCCCAGATCGTGTGCTGCACCTGCATCGGGTCCGGCGGTGAGATTCTGGACGGGATGTTCTTCGAGAGGGTCCTGGTCGACGAGGCTACCCAGGCCACCGAGCCCGCCACCCTCGTCCCCCTCACCAGAGGCTGCAGGCAGCTCGTCCTAGTGGGAGACCACTGCCAGCTACCCCCCACCGTCCTGAGCACCAGGGCGGAGGAGGAGGGACTAGGGGTACCGCTCTTCTCGAGGATGGTCGCGTGTGGAGTCCCGCCCTGCATGCTCGACACCCAGTATAGAATGCACCCTGCCATCGCCACCTTCCCCTCGGACCTGTTTTACGGAGGAAAGCTGTTGAACGGGGTCAGCCCCCCAGAGAGGAGGCCCCTTCCGGGCTTTCCGTGGCCCAGGGAGGAGTTCCCCGTCGCCTTCCTGCCCATCGAGGGCATCGAGGTCGATGACGGTGTGAGTAAGATGAACGAGGCCGAGGCCGAGGCGGCTTGCAACACAGTGCAGTTCTTGTTGGAGGGCGGGTGCAGCATCTCCGACGTCGCCGTGGTCACCCCCTACGCCGCCCAGGTCAGGCTCATCAAGCGCATGACGAGACAACTCGTGAGGGGACCCCCCTTCGTGGAGGTTAGTTCCGTAGATGGTTTCCAGGGTAGGGAGAAGGAGGCTGTGATCTTCAGTGCTGTGAGGTCGAACGATCACGGGAGCGTCGGTTTCGTGAGCGACTGGAGGCGCGTCAACGTCAGTTTCACCCGTGCGAGGAGGGCGCTGATTGTGATTGGTAACGACGTGTGCCTGAGGAGGGGAGACGTCGACACTTGGAGCCCGTGGATCAGCTGGGCTGACAGCCAAGGTATTAACATGAACTTTCCAGGGAAGCCCAGGGGCAGGTACGACGCCGAGCAGCTGAGGAGGGTCAGGGGGGGCACGACGGCGGCGGAGATGCTCAAGGACGTGCTAGAGAGGCAGCAGGCTCAGCTGAAGACCGCGGAGGTTGAGCAGAAGAGGGCCATCAAGAACGGGCGCAACGTTATTGAGGAGTTTGAGGGAGGGGAGCAGGACATCATGAGCGGTCCGAGGGGGATCGGGGGGGGGGTCAAGGTCAAGGAGGAGGTCAAGTTGGTCGGCAACTTCAATAGTAGCTGGGACGATAGCGACGATGACGGGGAAGGGGAGGAGGAGGAGGAGGAGGAGGAGGAGTGGGGGGGGGACTTGGCGCAACTCGTTAAGCCAAAGGCTAGGGAGGGGGGAGAGGAGGAACAGAGTGGATTGAGGGACGGATGGGATGATGACTCCGACTGAAAGTGTGGAATTTAGATGGAGAGGGGGTGAAGAGGGGGAGTGGGAAGAAAGCTAAGCTGACAAGATAGATTTTCGTAAAAACTAAGGGGACACGTATTACTTAGGGGGGTGAAGAGGGGGGGTGGGAAGAAAGCTAAGCTGCCAAGCAAGATAGATTTTCGTAAAAACTAAGGGGACACGTATTACTTAGTTGAGCGTTACATGTTTCGCTTCAAGGCTGAACTTGTCCGAATTCTTGACAATCTTCTTGATGAATTTCTTGAAACTGTCGTCGTTCTCGCCTTTGTATATGTCCTTCTTGACTAGTTTGGCGTGGCTCTGTGCTCGAAGGGATTTGAGTTTGAGGGAGTTTGAGGGTGACGATTTCAGGATCTTCTTGATCACCTTCACTGCAGCGCTTGAGTCGGTGGAATCGGAAGTGGAATCCGAGGGAGCCTTCCTCTTGTTTTTCCCACTCTCCTCCTTCTCCTTCGCCTCCTTCTCCTTCGCCTCCTTCTCCTCGAGCTCCTTCTTAACCATCGCCTTCTTCCTCTCTTCCTCCTCGGACTCCTTCTTCTTCTCCGCCTCCCTAATCTCGTTCTTCTCCGCCCTCAACTTCGCCAGGAAATCCCACATCATTCCAACCTCCCTCTCCTTCCCCCTCAACCTCAAGCTGTTGGCCGTAAAGTTCTTGAACTGCTTCTCCTTCCTTGGGACATTCTCGCAGTCGCAAAGCTGACAAAGGTAATCCCTGATGTTAGCGCCAGCCTCTGCCTTCCTCTCCCTCGCCTCCTCAACAATCGCGTTCCAAGCATCCTGCGGGGTCTGTTTCCCACCCTTCCCCTTCTCCCCCTTCCTCACTCCCCTATAAACAGTCCTCTCATATCTCTCAGCCTCTGATATACAAGAAGTATGGGCTCTGTAATCATCTCCGTGGAATGTTACGTTGCAATCCACACAGGTGACAGCATAACAGGAGCTGCAACGGGCAGCATGCTTATCTACCTGAGGCTTCTTTATGGACTCATTGCAACCTTCACAGACAAAGAATACCATCGTTAGCGGAAGTTTGGAGTGCTTAGGAAGGGTGTATATAGATTTTGGAGGGATTAGTATAACTTTCGCGTCGATTTGTTACGTTTCGGGATTTTTTCCTTGGATTGTTCTGTGGTCGATTTTTGCTGGTGCTCCTGCCCGGCCTCTGCTCAGAGTGGGGTCGACTCTCAATTCGGACTCAGCCATTTTCATAATTTTTCATTGATCAACTCCGCTTCACGGGAATATGCTTGGAAGGGCATTTCGAGCCGTGTCAATACGACGGAATGGTGTATTGCGCCTGAATATTAGTCATAGACTCCAAAATAGACTCCCCCTAATTGGCCATCTCGCCTCCTCCACCTCTTTCTCCTCCTCCTCAACTCCCCCGCCAATTCCACCCAACAGAACTGATAGGTTGAGTTGGAAAGAAACTTTCTCACTTCTTCAGCTTAAAGATTACTCCAAAGAGGAAATTGAGAAGAAGCTGCAGGTCATGAGCCAAAAAAACCTCAAGCCCTCCTCCTTTGACAATGACAACGACAACGGCAGCAATATCGACGCACCCAACACACAAAGTACATTAACAGTAGACTCCATATCAAATTACATCCGCACCGACCTCTCAACATACTCCGTTGGAATGGCTCATGAAACCCCTGAAATGATATCCCGCCGTCTCTTGTCCCGTCTCTCTTCCCCCTCCGTCTCAGGATCTGCATCAGAGATCCACGACATGTCAGGGAAGGTCGACATCAAGGCTCTGATGCCTCTCACTACCTCTATGCTCCTCGTCGGATCATGCGTGGGAATGATTACGCCGATCATGCCGTACATAGTGGAGGACCTCTCCCTCTCTACTGCCCAGTTCGGCTACGTAATATCGGCCTTTGGTTTCGCCAAGCTCCTCGGCAACATCCCTTCCGCCATCCTCGTCGAGCGCCACGGTAGAAAGCCCTACCTTGTCTACTCCCTACTAGCTGTGGGCGCGGGCACTGCGGGGATAGGCTTCGCGGGGGCTCTCGATCAACTCCTGGCCTGCAGGCTTGCGGTCGGCCTGGGTGTCGCAGCCCTGAGCACGAGCGCGACTTTGACAATTACCGATATATCCACTCCGAACAACAGGGCCTCCACCATGGCCCCAGTGATGGCGGCGTTTGCGGCTGGCACTGCCCTCGGTCCTGCTGTCGGGGGGATACTGGCGGACAGCATAGGGGTGCAGAACACATTCAGCATGATTGGGGTCGCGTTCCTTGGCAACGCTGTGCTCAACGGCACGTTCCTCACTGAGACCAAGGTGAGAATGGTCAATGAGTAGACTGGAGGAGCGCAGCGACGACACTGATGACGACACTGATGACGACACTAGATGACCCTTCGGTGACTAGCTTCGCTCGTCGCACAATCCTTACCCACAAAACGCAATCTCTCCCACGAATCGCTTCGCTCGTCGCAGTCCAGGGTGTCTCGGGGGGGGAGGCTGGTCTACAGCGAGAAGGACAAAGAGGAGGAGGCGAACGAGACCTTCTGGACCGCGTGTACCACCGCAGTGGGACAGTGGCAACCCCTGCTTAAGAATCGGCATGTGAGGAACGCCATCATCCTCAACTCATGCTACTGGGTCAGCCTGTCCGGGGCGCAGATGACACTGCTGCCACTGTTCCTGACGGACCCAACGCTGCCGTTCGCGATGACCGCGGCGACGCTGGGTAAGGTTTACGCTGGGATGAGCATCGTGCAGGTGCTGGGAAGTCAGCCTCTTGCGATCTTGACTGATAAGATAGGGAAGAAGGTGAGAGGAGGCAGAAAAGAAGCTCTCCCCCCGCTCCCTTCCCGCACGAACAAATCTCACCCCAAACACACGCACACGCACGCACACACAGCCTGTGATAATAGCAGGTTCGGCAATAGTCGGCGGTTCCATCTGCCTCCTCACCCAGTGCTCCACCCTCGAGACCCTCGCCGCCACCCTCGGCCTCTGGTCAGTCGGCGGGGTGTTCCTCAGCACCGCCCCGATCGCGTACGTCAGCGATCTAGTGGAGGAGGGGGAGAGGGCTCAGGCGATCGCGCTGCTGAGAACGTGCGGGGACGTTGGACTGCTGGTTGGAGCGACAACCACGGGGATGCTGGCGGATATCTCGTCGATTGAAGGGGCGATGGCGTTTAGTGGGGGGGTGCTTCTGACGGCTACGTCGTGGTATGTGGCGTCTGGGAGGATGGGGGGTAATAATAATCAGAAGGATGCTTCTTGATGAGAAATATTTCACTCATTACGGTGCTGAGGTGGCAGGAGCGCCACTTTCTCCCCCGCCCCCCTTCCTTGAAAGGGTTAGGGTTGAGACACCTTCGTTGAATCTGTTTAATTCAAGCGAAGAAAAAAACAAGAAATTTGCCATTTTGTATGCTAAAGGGTTATTATCAAGTTAGATTGTGGCCGGGACAACGACTGCCCCACCGACTGCGTGTGTGCCTGTGCCACTCGTGAAGGCCTGCTTTTTCGCAAAGCCGTTGAAAATTTGCTCCAGCGTCGTCTGGGAGATGCTGTAGTCTTGGATCCTTAAAGCACCCTTAACGCTCTCTAATACACCGAACAACCCCCCGATGGTGAGTGTGGTGTTACCTGTTGGAGTGACTTGAACGAGCTCGGGTAGGTTGATTCGGAGGCGATGGTCCTGTGATTCGAGGACGATATGGTTTGGGAAGTTAACCCTGAAGAAATTGACGATTCCGGTTACTACATCCCCAGTGGGGGTGTTGAGGGTGGTTTCCACAGGAACTTCCACGTTGCCACCCGTTACCGCTGCCGGTGTGTCCTCCTGGGCGTTGATCTCGATCTGGTAACCTTTCCCAAACTTGTTCTTCAAATGCTGCCCAGAGCCGATACAACGGAAATAACCGTCCACCATTATGCCGATCTTAGAGCATAGGGCCTCAGCTTCCTCCATTGAGTGCGTGGTGAGAATGATAGATGTATCCTTCTCCTCAGCGATCTGATTCACGATGCTCCACATGAAACGCCTTGCGAGGGGGTCCATTCCTGTGGATGGTTCGTCAAGGAACACAATCTTTGGGTCTCCTATGAGGGCGCATGCGACGCTCAGCTTTCTCTTGTTTCCGCCGCTGTAACCCCCTGAAGTTCTGTCGCAGTGAGCGATCAAGTCCATCCTCTTAATTTGCTCATCAACGACAACCTTGATGTCAGACTCCTCGACTCCCTTTAGCCTGGCGTAGAACTCCAGGTGCTCCCTCCCCGTAAGGAGGGGGAACAACGGGTCGAATTGGGGGCAGTATCCGATAAGCCTCTGAGTGCGCGTGGCGAGCAAAAGGTGGTGAGTTACAAAACAAGGCAAAATATGAACCCTTTCCGCGACTCGCTTCGCTCGTCGTCGCCGCCCTCCCTCACCTTAACTTCGTTTGCTTGCCCCATTATTGACCTCTGCGCCAACCATGCCTCTCCCGCAGAGGGAGGAAATTCGCCGGTGATCATGCCGAGAGTTGAGGTTTTGCCCGCACCGTTGACTCCTAGCAAGCCGAAGCACATTCCAGGTTCCACCGTGAACGAAACTCCTCTCACTGCCAACTTTGGAACGCCGCAGCACCTATTGAAAAAGCCGTATTGTTTCTTCAGATCTTTCACGAGGACTGGAGGGTAATTGGAGCGACCCTCACCGTTCACTAATGCTGAGCACTTCCTGTCCTCCTCGCACACGTCGTCGTCCATGTCGATTATTTCCGAATAAGAGTTGACGTTGCGCTGGAAGAGGTTCAGAAGGCAGCCCGAAAATCGAGGAGAGTCGGTAACGAACTGAATCAGGAGAACGAGGGCGAAGTAACCGGGGATGGAGTAAATGAGCCAATAGATCTCATTCCTTGCAATTTCTGGGTCCCAGGCTGTGAGAACCTCCTGACCCATCTTTTTGAGAATACTAATGAGCTGCCTGTTCTGTATCTTGTTGAGAGCCAGGGAAAGATTGAAGGTAGGCAAAAAGTGGCCGATCATTACTATATACTTCTCGACGTCAATGATGGTGTCAAGGAAAGAGTAGTCTTCATCAGGATCCCTTTCTTCACCAGGAGGTGAATCGAAAGCTAGAATTATGAGCTTTAAAATGTACGCAGTCAAACCTGCCATGTAACCGAATATCATGGACATCAGCATGGTAAATCCAAAGTTGGTGAGGCTATTCTTGAAGAGAAATGATTGGCAGTAGGCAAAGACGGTGGCTGCCGCCCCCCATGCGAAGAGAAGTCCGGCAATAACTTCGATGACTGCGATGAGCGAGGTGAGAATTAGCGTTTGGGTTTTGCCTCCTCTTTTTAGTTGTTGTTACCCTAAACGTCGTCGCTGCGCTCCCCCTCCCTTCCCCTCCCGCCCTCGTCCATCTCACCTCCGGAGTCAGTGAGTTCGTCAATTTTGAAGGCGTGGAGCAAACCAATCATTATGCTCGCAGATATGGAAAAATTAAAGAAGTCGAAGATGAACGTGGAGAACCAGTAAGAGAACGGAGTCACCCCACTTATGATCTGCATATGCTTCGCCTTGTTTACCCTCTCGTTGATTGCGAAGCTGCCAAATGCGGCCGGAACGAAAGGGAGCGCAAAGAGCATAGTGAATACAGTGCCTTCAACAGCCTCAGCGGAAGACACCTCGACCTCAACGATCGTCTTGGGGAAAGGTTGGGATTTCGTCATTATTGATACCTCGGGATCGATAGACCTGATGATTATCCCGTTTGCCAAGTTGACAAACGTCGGGAACGCGTGAGCGCTGGTGAAATTTACCATGGTTACATATTCAACAAACTTTGACGTAAGAAAGTTGAGGCCTCTCTCTCCATCGAAAGTTGAGTTGTAAATTGGAGACCTTGAGGGCGCGAGGGGGGTTGAAGTGAAGAACAGAGCTCCAAATCTGCTCTCTTTGAAGTCATCTTGGGTGCTTTGAAGCACAGTGGCGATGTCGTTGACGTTTGGAGAATGGCCTCCGATCTCGTCTACTTTCACCAACTCAACCTTCTCGTCGTCAATGAGATCGATTGTTTCGTCGTGAAGAGAAACTGTGCAGTTGAACAAAAGGGGGAAAGTTAAGTTAAGTTTGGCACCATTTTGTTGGCGTTCTTTCTCGGCAGTTGTGAAAGAAGCCCCGGCGTTGCCCCGGTCTATTTTTTGTGTTGAGAAACCAGAAAAGACGTCGTTGTAGTTACACTGTCCCCACTCCACCCACCATTCGAAGTCCCCGTAGGGCTTGCAACTTTGTTCGGTGGGGATAGAGGAGCAATCGGATTGACCGTTGTCGCCATAAAAGATGGGTGTCTTCGAGCTGTGCATGTGATCCGTAGAAAGGGTCACGGTCTTAATAGGCTTGGATGCCTGATTTAGGCTCGTTCCATACATCCCTAGAGTTATGATTCCCATGGGGACAATGAAGGACGAGAACCAAGTAGGGTAGTCCCTTATTTGGATTTTCCACCTCTTGATGAGTAGAGCGATGATGTGTCTGAAGCTGCGATGACCGAAGTGAAGGTTGCGTTAGTGAGCAAGTTGGCTTGTTGGTTGGTTGGTTAATATAGTAGTGCCTAGATTAATCGACACTCTTCTTGGGATTTTTCTTTCTCACCTGTAGATCCAAAACTTGGAGGTGTCGATTTTGGTGAATTGGACCTTTGAACGATCATCGTCTGTATTTTTCTTTTGAGAAACATCATCGTCTCCTTTTAAAGCTCCACGGGCTATTGTCAGGAAAACTTCCTCCAGGGTAGTCACGCTGATACCGTAGCTGATGAGCCCAAGATTTTCGAGGTTGGTGTCCAGCTGCGATGTGCGTTAATAGGAGTTAGAGTTGTCACGTTCGGGCCTTGTGGCGTGCGGGTCGTTGTCTGCCTTGGCGATCTCTTTCATTTCATTTCTTCTTCTTGCCTATTAATTTCCTCACCTCGCTCAACATTCTAGGGAAGTGGGCAGAGCTCTCCAGTGGGAGCTGGTACGAGATTTCCATCCCAACCGAGGAGAGAGTTTCGGCAGAGCTCACGTACTTCTTGACCAACGTACTGATTGCAACGTCGTCAGCCCTTCCGGAGGGGTTCTTCTCGAAGACGATGTTGTACCCTACTCCAAACTCCTTCTTGAGGAAGAGGGAGCTTCCCGAACAGCGCAGGGAGCCCTCGCTCATGATGCTGATCCTGTCGCCAAGCAGATCGGCTTCGTCCATAAAGTGGGTAGTTAAGACGATGACGCGCCCTTCTTTCTTCTTCCTGATGAGCTCCCAGGTCGATCTGCGGGAGAAAGGGTCCATGCCGCTGGTGGGTTCGTCAAGGAAGACAAAGTCGGAGTCTCCTAGGAACGCTATTGCTAGTGATAGTTTTCGCTTTTGACCCCCTGAGAGCTTGCATGCTAGCCAGTTTCGCTGCAACAGGCGCGTTTGGTGGGTTTGATGATTGTTAGCTTCGCAATACTCTTACACTTCTTTGTGCCCATTCTCACCTTCTCCGGTATGCCCACTTCTTCAAGAATGTTCGTGATGAGGCCACTGAGGTTGTCAGTTTTGACTTGTTTTATCGCAGCAAAAAGCCTCAAGTGCTGCTCAACGGTCATGGTGAGAAATAAAACGTCGTGTTGGGGGCAGACGCCCAAGTTGCGGCGGATGATATTCATTTCGGTGCTGACGTCATGTGGTCCAATCTTCACTGAGCCCGAGGTGGGCGTCGTCATCCCGTTCAAGACGTTGATAGTTGTGGTCTTTCCTGCCCCATTGTGACCAAGTAGGCAAGAAACCTGCCCCTTGTAGAAGTTGAGGTCGAGGCCTGAAACTGCCACCTTCTCCCCGCTGTTTGTGTTATACACCTTCCTGAGGCCCTTGATTTGAATAATCTCCTTGTCTTCCTCCTGGCGCACCAAGTCCGCTCTAACTTCCTCGACCGTACTTATCTGAATGTCGTTGGTGTCGACTGTAGTATAGTCCCCCTTGTTTGACGACCAAACCTCACCCGTCTTCCAATATGAGGGCATGAAGATGAAGTGGGGAGGGAGAGATACGCCAAAGTCGGATGGGACAACTTTGGCGACGTACCAGGAGAGGCAAATGTACATGAAAGTGTCGACTACCATAATGACAAGGCATTCGTTGTAGGGGATGCTGTAGATGTCTATCGCGGTCCGCGCAGTGTCGGCAGTAACCCCGATCTGGTTGCTCTCGTAGAAGATGAAGTTATCGACGGTATACATAAAGAGAGATCCGGGGTGGCACAGGGAGACGATCACTTTGTAGGCTTTCCCATCTGGTATCATGGCGGGGATGATCATGCCGCTGAAGAAGATTATGAAACCAATGAGGGCAGCCCTTTTTGCCTTAGAGAAGAACGAGGCGATGAAGATACAATACGACGTGCAGGATATAAGATAGAAGAAGATAAAGAAGAACACCAGGACAAGTGAGGAATTCACGAAAAGGCTATGACGGGGGGGGTAGGGGGGGTGCGTTAGCTTAGGGGGGGGCATAGCATTGCCAAAAGGAATACATATCATATTTTCCATGGTGCTTTCGCCAATTAGTTCTCACCTCTTCGCGGTTATCATGCAGGCCGATGTCGTCACGAGAGCTTGAAGGATGAAGAGCGCCCACCAGGAGCAAGATATCTCCATGTCAGTCACACCCATTATCTTCAAACCCTCAGTCAACTTAAGCTCTTTTTCCTCGGTTATTTGCTTGATAGTGTTATAGAAGGTCATGATGAAGGAAAGGTACATCAGGGTGGCAAAGACATCTCCCACGTACTGCCAGAAGGCGTTGAAAGTGTAACCTTTGTAAGGAAACCCGGCAGCATTTGGCCTGATGTAAAAGTCAGGAGGGGATCCAGTCTTGTCAAGTGAGACGGTTTCCAGTATGAAACTGTCAACCATATATGTCTGGATGTGTACGAAGCGAGCATTCGCATATTTTGCGGCACAGGAGCCAAGCTCTAGCGATTCGTCAATCATGTACTGACTCCGCATTTCTTCGTCGCTTCCCAACTCCGACCAGCACATATTGTCTACCTCACCAGGAGTCTTGGCGTAGTGTTGAAAATCCTTCGCGTCCTCGTCCTGGTACATGAGAGACGTCGAGTTCATTCGAATGGTGTAGTCATACGCCGGGTGAAGGCCGTTCCAGACGATGGCAAATGCAAGGGGGTCCTCAGTTATTCCATAGCCTGGGTCATTGATATAGTTGATCATTTCTGACTCGGAATCAAAGATTTTGAGGAGGTCATAGTCACCGATTGACATTTGGAACGAGCTGCGGAGGTAGTTGGCGTGCGAAGCAAGATGAGAAGGCACGGTGGGGTCGTCCTTAAGGGAGTCCGAGGGTGCCAATGCAATGTAGCGCTGTGATAAAGGTGATCGGGGGGGGGACGTAAGTAAATATTTTGGAAGAATTGTCGCATTTTGTTTCAGTTTTGTCCGTTTCTCACCTTCTGACAGAGGTCAAAGACACTTTGTCCCTCTTCTTCACAACTGTCGGCTGCGACGAGGAGGTGCAGTGAGCGCGCTTTAATCGAGTGATATGATGAAGATAAGATGCCTTCCACAATCGGCAAGATTTTCCTATTCTCTCACCTGCGTGGGCAGAGTCGATCCATTCGAAACGCTCGTATGGGGTACAATCTAGCAGCATGGAAAGCTTGCTGGAGTGGGGGTGGTAAGAGTGTGAGTGTGTTGGGGCAGTTAGGGTTTGGGTGACCACTACTCACTTTTCCACATCCCATTCCCTTGTGTCTTCCGCACATCCGGGACCCTGACAATTATCGGGATCATAGGGTACACAAGTCGGAGCGTTGTTTTTGTCGTATCCGCGGTTGACATAATCAACAAATGTAGCTGAGGCAAAAACACCCTCTGCAGAGTCACTGTCCATGCTGTAAACATCGCCTGGGACACCAGGGAGGACACTTTCGTCATCAATTTCCGTGGAAACCCATGAAAAGAGGTAGAAAAAGCCCAGAGGCACGAACACTTCCAGGAGAAATCCAAAGGGGATTGCGGAGCCCGAGGGGCTTTTGCATCTTCGAAGGATGCACTTGTAAAGGAGGGCCAAGAGCACACCCATCGCAAATGTGGAAGAAGGTGGGGAGACAGGTGGGGAGACAGGTGCGAGAACGGCTTGTTTGTTTGCCTTCTTGCAGAACAAAGTGTTGCTGTTGTGGCAACCAAACTCAACCAGAAGCCAAAGTTCTGGAAAAAGGCCGAAAGTCGATCGAATCGAAGTAAATAGCAGGTTTTGAGAACCCCAAATCAAAGATGGACGAAGGGAGAGGTGGAGGTGGAGGAGGAGGGGGGAGGAGAGCTATCGTCGGGGCCTTCATTCTGCACTTTGTGGGGTAAGTGATATCGCGGAATGGTTTCATGGCTTATTTTTCATGCCTCACCCTGACCCGACTCCCCCCAACCAAAACTAGTTTGGGCATACTCTACAGTGGTGGGCTTTATGTTGTTCCGGTGCAGAGGTCATTAGGTGTCAGTCGGGAGCAAGCGAGTTTAGTACCGGCTACGTTTACAGCGTCAATGTTGTTTTGTTCTCTTGCTGCGGGGAAGGTGTTCGATTGGTGGTCAAAAAAGCAAGTGGACAGGAAGGAGGGGGGAGAAAATGTTGTGTGGATGGGTCTGCCAATTGCTGCAGGTGGCTTAGTCTCGTTTGTGGGGTTATTCCTTCTCTCATATGTGGAGATTGTTGAAGTTGCTTTCTTCTTATCAATGCTTGTGGGAGCTGGAGCGAGCTTATTTGCGATCCCCTCGATAACCATCGTACAAAGCTGGTACGGTGAGAGAACAAGAGCCAAGGCTACGGGCTTGGCAATGGCTGGGAGCGGGTTGGGAAACTTTGTTTACGCAATTGGTTTACAGAAACTAATCAGTCATTTTGATGGGGAGGGGGGAGGGGGGGAGGGGGGAGGGGGGGAGGGTTGGAGAAAAGCCCTACGGGTAGAGGCGGGAGTCTCTTTGGGATTGGTGTTCTTTGGATCTACGCTAATTTTCAGGAAGATGGAGGAGAAGAGGGGGGGGAATGGAGACAGCGGGGCCAACCAACTTACGTTCATAGAATGCATGAGAACGCGCCCGCTGCTTACTGTAACGGCCTTCAAGGCGATTTTCGCCTTCGGCTATTTAAATTTCTTTGTCCACATTGTGGCATTCTGCGAAGGCATCGGCCTAAGCACAGAAGACTCATCCCTCGCCCTCAGCCTCGTCGGGATCTGCTCCATAGTAGGAAGAGTCGTAATCGGAATCGCAGCTGACAAAGCTGGGACGAAAAATTGCCTACTCGCGTCCATGGTGATATTAGCTGGGTGCGTCGGCCTTTGGCCGCAAGTGAAAGCCACCAGTGAAGGCAAGGTTCATGTCATGGTGCTCAGCGGCTGCTACGGGTTCTTCGCAGGGGCCTTCCCCAGCCTCCCGCCCAGCATCGTGGCGGAGTACTATATCAAGGTCGCAAATAACTCCCTCTTCCAAATCGTCGGCGTCCAATTCTTTTTAGAGACTCTCGGCGCCCTCGTTGGGCCAGTCCTGGTGGGCAAGCTCTTCGACACAACAGGGGACTACGAGGCAGGAGCATGGATGACGTTCGGAGTCATGGTTGTTGGTATTGGCGTATTAGCTTCAATAAACAATGTCAAGAATTTCGAGAGGAAGCTTGCGGAAAGCGGCATCAAGGTCAGAACGACGAGTGATGATGGTAGCAATGCCATTTTGTGAACAAATGTTGATTTGTGTTCCGTACCCTCAATAGAAAAAAAGATTTTGTAGATTTTTTTGGAATTTTTTGGGGTCCTTCATAGTCCAATTGAATTTTAAATTTCACATAAAATATTTTATTATTGATGCAATATATATCACAAGGTATTGTATAAATATTACATTTGATTGAAGAAATAGTAAAAAAATTGGTAAATAATTAGGATACTGATGATTCTTAGATTTCACAAATATTAATCTCTATCATTGAATCGTTTAATTTATGAATATTAAATTATCAAAATGCAATTTGCAAATATAATTTTGTAGAATGAGAATGTACGATTTTAATGTTAAGAAAGTTTGGATTTGATTTTGATGTAGTTTGAGTTAATTAGAGAGCCATCATCGACAAGAATATAATTTCATTTTTTTTCGTAAGAATTTGATTGATCTGCGGTAAAGGCGGTAAAGGCGAAGGAATGGCCAACTAAAAGCGAATACATTTTACTCTCGACAATTGTGAATTTACCCCCCCGCTCCCCCTCCCCCTAACTCTCCAAACTCCACCCCCCCCCTCACTTTAAAATTTCTTGAAGTGAGGAACCCCGGTTGTGCTTCCAACGGTCTCCACTAGCATTTTCGTCTCTACGAGCTGGTGGAAATACACGAAGGAGCAGAGTTTCTCGAGGAAGAACCCAACGACGACGAACATGCTCAGATACTTCACCCACGCGTCCTTCAGGACCTCCATCGGCTTAGGGGTGTAGAGGATGTCCTGGGTTGGGATGTTCAACTTCGCGTTGAGGGTAAAAGTTCCCGCGAGGTCGTCAATCTTGGCGCCCCAGTAGTTGTACTGAGGCTCGTAGGCGAGGGTGTAGTTCCTCCCCATGGCTTTCGCGAGGATGGTCTTGATGTCGCCTTCCTTGGCGCTGATGATACTGGCTGTGTCGACCAGCTCGGTGTCTGCGTACATGGTGGTGTAGCCTCCCTTGACGAAGACGGGGTTGTTCTGGCGGAAAACCAGATTTCCGGACGTCACGAGCTCCTTCCCTGCGACCCCGCTGTCGTGGGAGAGGTGTACAACGCTCTCCATCACAATCTTGGCCGAGCTCTGCAGCTGGCTGCGGAAGAACACCAGGCAGTCGAGCTTCTTCACCTCCGACGACGCGGGGATGGGGATAGTCGCAGTGATCTCGAACGTGTCCGTGAGGGAGTCGATGTTGACGTCCACCTCCCTGGTCTTGACGGAAACTGGGCGGAAGGCGTCCCCATGCAGGCGGTTGAGGTCGGGGATGCTGCTGTAGAAAAATGAGTCGGCCGCCGAGGAGCCTGATCCCTCGATTATGATCTTGTACTCGTACTTGTTTGACACCTGTTCTCTGTATGTGTTTGTTTTGAGCCTGAGGGAGGGACAGGAGGGAGTTTGGAGGGGAGACGGATTAGTATCGTGTCGTTGGCGGAATGCTCAAAGTTATCACAACCGCCCCTATTTACCGCCACCCCTCCCCCATAACCTTTAACCCCCCACCCCTTTCCCTGATGGCCCCCCTCCTCACGCACCAAAAGTTTTCAGAGTAAGACAAGAAGAAAGGGAGCGCCACCAGGACCCAAACGGTAACTACGAAGAATAAATAGGAGCAGCTGTTGTAGGGGGCGTAGTAACGGCGCCTGATTGGCTCTTGAAAGAGCTCCACACTGCTCATTGCTGTATTTCGTGGGGGGGGGGGGTTGCCCAAGTGTTGTGTTAAGAGTTTTTTTGCGTTTAATTGCTCGAATTATAGGGTCGCGACTGAGGTTTTATACCGAGACTGTAATTTATTAGCGGCGAGGCTTAGTGAGGGTTGAAAAATGTGGTGAAGTTTGGTTTGGAGTGCTCCTCAAAATCCCAATTTCAAACTCGAACAAAAACTTTACTGAGTTATGCCTTCCAGTGATGAGGATAGCGACTCTTTGAGCGACGATTCGGACTTTGAGGAGAGCACTGAGGAGCAGAAGGAAGGAGGAGTGAGTTATAACCGGATATGTGAGCAAAAGGGGCTACAAATTGACACTATAGCAACTCCATTCCTCGAAGAGATTTAGAAGAGTACCCTCAAATATTGAGCCCCATGGGTGTCCAAACAACCATCTATCCTCCTATTCCCAGTTTTCTACTCTAATCCCAAGCACCACACCACCAATACTAACACCCACTCCCCTCTAACCTTCCCAAACCCCCCTCTATCTTCCCTCCCCCCCCGCCCTCCTTCCTCCTTCTCCTTCTCTTCCCCACAAAAACCCACGCACTCCTCACCCCCACCACCCCCCTACAGAACTCAATCCAGAACCAGCCCTTCGACGAGGCCCTTGATGTGTCGCAGTCGATGGACATGTCAGTGGCGGAGCCCTCTGGCGGTGGAAAGAGTGAAAAAATCCTGAAGAACGAACAATTTGACGAGGCCCTGGACGTATCTATGTCTATGGACGCCCGAACACCGCTGAAGAAGGAGGCTAAGTCGACACCTGCTGACAAGGCCAGCTCCTCCGCAGATAAGTTTGCAGACAAGCCTTTTGACGAGGCCGTTTCCATGGGCTCCTCAGACGATGACTCCTCTGTCGAGACGAACGCCTCCCCCAAGTCCTCCCGCAATAAGGCCGCCGCCAACCAACCATCCCCTATGGACGAAGCCACCATAAAGGCCCACCAGGACCACGCGCTCTCTGCCCATCCGTCTTCGCAGCGGACGCACCTTTCCCCCGCCGGCGCCGCCGCTGGCATGCCCACCCCGGCCGCCGCCGCCGCCGCCAACAGCAGCATGGAGGAGTCGCAGGACGACTCGGACACCGAGGAGTCCTCTAGCGACTCCGAGGACGAGGCCAGTGGTGCCCAACTCAATGTCGAGGGGGCCTACAACCCCCAAGATTACGCCAACCTTGATGTCGGGGGCGATATACGGGAAATATTTGACTATATTTCCAGGTACAAGCCCCACGAGGTGGAACTCGACACCAGCCTCAAGTGCTTCATCCCCGAGCACATCCCCGCTGTGGGAGAGATGGACGCCTTCATCAAAATCCCCAAGCCCAGCGGGGAAGAGGACGATCTAGGGCTCAAGGTGCTCGATGAGCCTGCCGCGACGCAGTCCGACGCCACCGTCCTAGAGCTCCAGCTCAGGGCTATTAGCAAGAAGAGCGCAGGGGAAGTTAGCGTGAGGAGCATAGAAAACGCAGCCAAAAACCCGCAGGAGATTCAGAGATGGATTAATTCTATAAATGAGCTCCACAGGAACAAGCCCCCCCAGAGCGTTCATTACAAAAAGAGCATGCCAGACATTGAGGTATTGATGGACGTTTGGCCAGAGGAGTTCGAGGACGGGTTGGTTAAGGACAAGATTCCCCTCCCCGACGTCAACCTCGACATGAGCATGGAGGAGTACATAAAGGTTTGGTGTGTTATCCTGGACGTTCCCGTCTACGACGGACACATGACCGAGTCCCTCCACGTCCTCTTTACTACTTACCAGGAATTCCTGAGCAACCAGCACTTCATGCCGCAGGGCACGCAAGGAAAGGAGGCCAGTGCCGACGACGACTTCGGAAGCTACACCGACTTCAAGTGAGGAGGGTAGGGGTGGGTGCCCGCCGTATGTAATATCAAGAAACGCTTATTTGGTTAAAAAAATGAACAAAGAGCTACACACCACAACCTCCTTCTTCTCTCCTTGCTGGTCTACTTCGCCCGCATCGAACCATTCCTGAACGCGTCTGCAATTGCGGACCCCACCTTGGCCGACGTGGATCCACCGCTATTATTATACTTCAGGTGTGCCGTTTTTTCCGCATCAGCCACGCCTTTTTCAAAGTCAATCATATACACGAACCCCCAGCCAATCGACCAAAACAGAACGAGGGAGCCCATCGCCCACCGCACACTTCCCAAGAGCTGATTGATGCCGGTGAATGCCAGTGCCGGAAGGAACTGGATTATCATAGAGCAGGCCTGGAAGATGCCCATCATTTCATTTTCCTGGCCGAACGGACTAAGCTTGTAGAAAAGGGTCCGCTGGATTGGATATGTCGAACCGATACCGACGCCAAAAAATAGAGCAGCGACAAAGACCCTATTAGCGGTTTCAGGGCTGTAGCAGAAAAACATTATGAAAAGGGTGGAGAAAACGTTGACAAGAATGATGAAAAGAAAGGCCCCCTTGACTCCCAATTTCCTTTGAAGGTGTGGTGCACTCATTAACCCCGGTACCGTGACGAAGAGGATCAACAATATGATTGGAGTGGGGTTCTCTATTTTGAGCTCCTGCGTTATAAGGGTAACGCAGGAGTTCACAATGTTGCTGTTGGCTCCCTCGATGAACATGATCGCAATGAGCAACTTGAAGAGCTGAGGGTTTTCGTTTTTGACCTGTGCGAACGTCTTCTTGAGATTTGCGAGCCCTGCAGAGTAGAGGTTCGAACCGTCTGGAATTTGGCGCTTGGCTGGTCTCTGCGGAAGAGGGCGAGCGACGGCGGCGAGCGAAGCAAATCGCGAAGATACAGTGAGTCAACATCATCACTTTGTTCCTCCTCCTCTTCCATATTGTAATCATCACCAACTCTCACCTCGCCCAGTTGTTTCACAACAACGTAAAAGGGAGCAATCGAGCCTACGCAAGCCACAGCCTGACCCAACACTGCCTGATCGAGGGCATCAAGGTTGAGAACTATCGAAACTACCCCGACCCCAATGAGGAATACCAGCATGGTGGACATCTCTGCAACTCTCAGGAGCATGTTGATTTCCTTGAGCTGTTCGTTCATATCACTAACTACCTCCGTCACATAGGAGAGGATGACAGTTTGATGGGTCATATAGGAGACCGAGCAAATAATGGCCTGAACAAGGACCATTATCTCCCACGTAGATGTATTCGTAAAGATCTGGAAAAAGTTTCCGACCCACAACCCTGCGACGAGCGGAGGGGGTTGCGTTAGTGGGTTGGAATTTAGGCTTCGTTCGGGTGTACTTGTCCATCCTCACCTATCAAGGTCCATACGACGACTTTCTTCCTGTGGGGTGTGTGGTCAATTAAGGAGCCTGTGAGAGGCAGCATGAGAGCTATGGAAATATTTGCCACTGATGCCATCGTGGATAAGACGGACGAAGGCCTCAGACCACCGAAAACTGTCCCAGTACATTCAATCTCAGCGGCATCAGCCTCATCTTCTGTTTGCATTCGATCCATCGTTGTGTTCCACAATATCTCATGACCCTTGGCCCGAGTGCAGCCGGCTTCCATGTTGGCATATTGGAGAACAGCGGTCGAGAAATTTAGCAGACAGATAAATAGCTGAGAGAGGGGGGATTGGATTTGGGGTGAGGGGGAGGAGGGAGAAAGTATACCTGATATCACGGGAAAACCTTCCAAGATGAGAACACACCTGAGCTCTCGAAAAACAATCCCAGATTAAAGCCTGAGCTTCAGGGTTCGACCTCAATGCCGTCTTCTTACAACACAGCATATTCTCAGTGAGCGCGGGGGGCTTTTTTGGAGGAAGGGAGAGCGCGAAGTTTATTATTTTTGTGTACTTAACAGACAATTAGGTGACCCTGCCCAGGAAATGCGGAAATAAATGCCTTTCTTCCTCCAGACGACCTTCCGACCTCAAAAAGGGTTCTTCATAAATTTCCAAGATGATCTCACATGCCAGCCGTCGCATGTTCCCGTCCTCTGCTTGTCGTATGATGTCTACTTCCAGCTTTATCGCGTCAGAGCTCACAATAAGTCCAACAAGCTCACCGAAGGAAAAGCTCCCAAAGGAGGAGCTGAGTTTTGGTGACTCCTTCAGTGACCACATGATGGAGATCGACTGGACGAAAGAAGGAGGATGGGGAAAGCCTCGGATATCAGAATATGCCAATCTTGAGCTAAGTCCAGCAAGTACAGGCCTTCATTATGGTGAGGCTGACGGTCGGTGTCAACATGAAGTTGCCAATTATCACACTCCCCCATGGACTCTTTACCGTCATTTTACCCACCTTGCTTTTTTTGTTATACCTGACACTCTCCCGCACTCTCCTTTTCTTTGCTCTGTATTCTCTTCTCTATCTCTTCTCTATCTCTTCTCTATCTCTTCCTCTCAGGTATTCAATGCTTTGAGGGCATGAAGTGCTACTCCACCGCAGAGGGGGGCCTGCGTCTTTTCCGCCCCGACCGCAACATGGCCCGGCTCAATTCCTCAATGAGTCGCCTCGCCATGCCCTCCTTCGACGGCGGTGAGTTGACGTCCCTGCTCAAGGAGTTCTGCAAGGTTGAGGAGAGCTGGGTTCCTCAGGGCGCCGGGTACTCTCTCTACCTCCGTCCCACGGCCATCGGCACGCACCCCTTCCTTGGGGTTGACGTCTCCGCTCACGTCAAGCTGTTCGTGATCGCCTCTCCCGTCGGCCCCTACTACCCCCAAGGTTTCAAGCCCGTCTCCCTCTACGCTGACAGCGTCAACAAGAGGGCCTGGCCTGGGGGAGTCGGAGGGTTTAAGCTCGGGGGAAACTACGGGCCGACCATCGAACCCGCAAAGGAGGCGATGGCGATGGGGTACAACCAGGTCTTGTGGATGTGGGGTGACAATGACGAGGTTACCGAGTGTGGGGCCATGAACCTTTTCTTCGTGCTCGAGGAGGTGAGTGCAACAAGTGCGAGCGAAGCGACGAGCACCAGATCAAACCATCTAACGCAACCCCTCGTTGTGCTCATCGCAGGACGGCAAGAAGATTCTACAGACCGCTCCTCTCGACAGGGGGGACATCCTCCCTGGCGTTACCAGGCAGAGTATTATTGACCTTGCCGAGGGTTGGGAGGGGGTGGAGGTCAGGGAGGAGTTCCCCAGAATGGGGGACATCAAGAAGGCCGCTGACGAGGGGAGGCTCCTCGAGGCCTTCGGGTCAGGCACCGCCGCGGTCGTCAGTCCCATAGAACGCATCCACTACGAGGGTTCTGATATCGACATCGACGCCGGTATGGGGTCAGACTCTATCACCAAGAGGGCTTGGGATGACCTCAACGCAATCTACTACGGAGAGGTGAACGGACCAGAAGGGTGGGGAGTGGATATTTGAGGGGATAGGGGAGGGGGGAAGAAATAGAGACCGAAAAAATAGACCTAAGGAAATGTTAAATTCAACTAAAAAGGACGCGAGGGAGCGAGGGACCTCTTTTAAACCCCCATGGTTTATTTATCAGACGTAAATCAGACGTAAATCAGACGTAAACCAGACGTAAAAGAGGACCCTCAAAAATCAAACTTTCCAAGATCTTTTTGTCGCTTTTTCCTCCTTCCTTTTGCCTCCGACATCTCCATTTTTATTACACCCATATTCTAACAACAAAGGTGAGAATTAACAGACAGTTCGACACACTAGACGCGCTAATAGCGTTCTTAACTTTGTCGACAGGGAAGGCATGAGGCTGAAAGTGCGGTGTTGATCATTTTTCCACTTGCCTTTGGTCCCACTCTTTCGCCGCCATTCTCTTGAGTAGGATTTAGAGGACCTTTCGATTCGATAATAGATACAAATCATCAATAGGGCTGCTTAAATAGGACTAATATTACCCCTCAGTAGAAATAAACAACGAAACTAAGTCTGAAACAACGTATATAACTCACTAACCCGATTGCCCCCTTTTCGGCCCTCACACAATCCATCAAATCTTCCCCTTATTTCTACAATCAGACTCGCTAACTCACTCAATCAAATCAGCATAGTTAAAAGAGCAAACCATACAACCCTCTAAAACATCATAATAGCAGATCAATAGCCGATCAACCCCAATAGCTCCACCAGTATCTCCCTCCACCATCCCTCCACCATGACCACTAGAAGAACTTCTGCCTCCTCAAACCTCCCGCCCTCTAAAAGGGCCCGCTCCTCATCCTCGACAGCCTCCTCTTCTGCTTCTGTCGTTGCTTCCCTCATCACCCCCCCCCGCAGTGCCCTCCCCTCCTCCTCCTCCTCCTCCTCCTCTTCCCCCCTCACCCTCGATGTCCACAAGCTTAGGGGGCCCGGGGGTACCGTCAACTCCATGAACGACACCGAGAACGGCTGGAAGCATTATAGAAAGAGAATCAAGGCCGTGCGTTGTGATGGAGAGGTGAGACGGCAAAGTTACAAAAAAGATTCATGAAACAGCACAGCCCACCCCTCGACATCTAACCTCTTTCACACTCGCAAAGATGGGAGAGCTCATACCCGCACCCAGCGAATCATCTACCTACTTTAACGTGTACGGTAACGAGCTCTTCGCGTCCCTCCGCAAGACCGAGCAGGAGGTGAGAATTGGGAAATGTTGCAAGTGGAGAAGAGCCAGCGAATCTAGATATTATATTCATTCCGTATGCTAACGCAACCCTTTCCGCGGCTCGCCGCACTCGTTTCGCTGCTCCCATTAGTTCGCTCCCTATCTCCCCTTCCACAAGACCCTCACCGAGTCCATGATGGCCATCCTCACCGACTGGCTCGTGGAGTTAACCACCGAGTACGGCCTCTCCGGCACCACCCTCCACCATGCCGTCAGGCTGGTCGACGAGTACCTTCGGCTCAGTGGTAAGAAGGGCCTCGTCATGCCTAGAAGCGATCTCCAGCTCCTCGGGTGCTCCTGCATGCTCATCGCCAGCAAGCTCCACGAGATCCACCCCCCGTCACCGGACGACTTCGAGTACATCTCCGACCACACGTACACCAGAGGGCGCATCATACAGTTCGAGCTGGAGGTATGCTCGGTACTGTCGTTCAGGCTCAGCGGGGTCACATGCGTGGAGTGGGGGGAGTACTTTTGCAGGGTCAGCGGGGGGAGCAGGTTCAAAGGGGGGAGCGATAGAGAGAGGTGAGAGAAATTAGAAATAGACGACGAAAATGCGGAAAAAAGCCAGGGGCTGGAATAATCCCAAGACACTATCGCTAACGTAAACCCTTCGGACGTCACTCCGCCTCGCTCGTCACGCAGGCTACTCGTTAGGTACCTTACGGAGCTCTGCCTTCTCGACCTCGGAACCAGGGCGAAGCCTAGCCTGACGACTGCCGGTTGCGTCTACCTCGCTAGGAGGATGGAGGGCCGGGAAGGTTGGAGCAAGGACCTCGCGAACCACACGGGATACAAGAAGGAGGAACTTAGGGATATTGTTATGAAAATAGGTGAGAGAGTGGTAATTAAGTGACAGAAGGGAAGGAGGCGCTAGCAGCATTGGCAATACACTCGTAGACATTCTGCAGCAAAGACGAGCGCTAGCAGCATTGGCAATACACTTGTAGACCTTCTGCAGCGAAGACTCGCTTTTACTCCTGCAACCCGTCTCTTCGCACTATTTCTAACACAACCTTTGTCGCTCCTATCGCAGCGGCGATTAGGGAGAGGGCGGAGGGCAGCGCGCTCAAGGCGGTCTGGCAGAAGTACAGGGTCAGGAAATACGGGGAGGTCAGCCTTAGGGTCGGAGTCCTAGAAGAAGATCTGGGATTCTAGATTTGAAGACGACGTGTACCAATTTACTACCAACAATTTAACAACAACGAAAAATTAATTAACAAAGGGGGGAGGGGGGAGTTGGGACGATCTAGATGCTGGAAAGATCGATCGAGGAAGGGAGGATGCAAGACAGAAAAGAGAGAGAGGCCATTTAATTTGTTTCTCGTCTTAGTCACGAAAAATGTTATTATTTACGAATTTCCCTCATACGGAAGGTGGAAGCGTTGTGAGACCAGGTGTCGGTGCTTGCGTAGTCGTTGCTTGCGTAGGTTCCGTAGCTTGGTTGGGAGGGTTTGCTGGTGTGGTTTCCGCAACAACAGGTCCCTCCTCGACGTCCATTTTATCCCCGACTTTACCGGCCCCCGTGTCCCCGACTGGAGCGACCCCCGTGTCCACAGTAAGGGCAGTCGGGAAGGTGGGGTCTTCATCCATCTTTACAGCATCTGACACATCCTCCTCCTTAGCTGAGGCGGCGGCGGGGGGCAAAGTCGTCTGAGACAGATTCAAGACGGAAGGGGTTGATAGAACTTCTCCGACGATGTCAAAGTAGCTGCGAATATAGTTGAGGGAGGGTGTGAATTCGCGAAGAAATGTATAGTTAGCTGCAAGAACCAGGACCGACCCGAGTGATATATGTCGATCGCTGTGTTTCTCAAGCAGTCATCGTCTCACCTCAAAGTTCCGCCCTTTGTAACACCCGTTTTCCCCCTGTACATGTCAACGACAGCGTCGTGCATAAGATCCACCGCGTCCTAATATGTTTTGAGAGAGAGAGGGGCGAAAAGAAAAGGGATCGATCGAAGGAAAATAACACGAGGAGGATTGTGTTAGGAACCTGCCTAGGGTATATTTTCGTGATAATCAACCACGATCCATCCTTCACCTCCCCTCCCCCCACCTTCTCCTCCTTACCTTTAAGAACCTAAGTTGTTCCGGTTTCCCTCTTTCCGCGTAGCTCTCAAGTTCCTCGCATTGTTTCCCCGTGAACGGTAGTCCCTCGCTCTTCCTCAGTACGTGCATGCACTCCCGGCCGCCGGGTTTTCGGGGGTGAGAGGAGGAGGAGGAGGTTGTGGGATCTATGAAGGTGGGGTCGGAGACGTTGCTGGACCAGAAGTCCATGCTGTCTTCGGCGAAGGAACGAGTTTCTTTAAATGTGTGTGTGTGTGTGAGTGGGGGTGGGGGGGGGGGGGGGATATAGTTAGTTTCAGAGAGCTCTACATAGATAACAACAGTATTGCAAAACGTTGTCCTCCCACCCCCCCCCACACCCAATCTCTCACCTTCATCATCACTCTCACTATCCTCATATTCAAAGTCTACATTCCTCGTTTTCTTATTCGGTTGCTGCCCTCCTCCACCTCCTCCTCCTCCAACCCCCCTCTTGTTAATCTGCTTGTTGTTCGTCTGTACCAGCGGTACCTGGGCCCCTATGAATTTCCCGAGTTTGGTTTCCCCGACGAACCTGTCTGCCATAGTGATCCCCCTGTACTCGCTGTAGTCCTCGTTCGCATCTCTAACTTTCGGTTTAACCACTCTCCCCGATCTGCTTACCCTCACCGGGGGTGCGTTCGCTGCGGCCGCGAGGGCGGCGTCGGTTTCCTCCTTCTTTTCCCCCTCCTTTTTCTTCTTCCTAGCTTTCCCTCTTCCGCTTTCCACGCACCTATCGCACCACCATCCCCCCCTCGGTACTCTCTCCAGTACAGGTTCCAGGCACCCCATGTGGTACTCCCCGTCGCACCCGTCGCAAAGTAGGACGGTTGACTGGGAGTGCTTGGACTTGCAGACCTGGCACGCGCAGTAGAGGCAGATCCTGAAGGACCGAGAGTCCGAGCAGAAGGAGCATAGGGGTGAAGAGTCCAAGTCTGAGTCGGAGTCCTTCTGAGCGGACTTGCACACATTTGAAAAGCCCGACTTCGCGATTTCCTTTTGCTCCCTCTCCCTCTGTTCGTGTTACGTGCAAAAAAGGTTTCAGGTGGTTCGTGTTAGGTCCCCGAAAGATATAAAGCATCCTTAATCACAACTCGTCGCTCGTGTCCCCACTCACCTCTTTAATTTCTCTTTCAAGTTCCTTCTTCTTCTTAATTTCCCTCTCTTTAATTCTTTCCTTCTCCCTTTCCCTCCCCTCTTTCCTTTCCTCTCCTCCTCCTCTTTCCTTTTTTATAATATTTTCACCACCTTTCCATTTTTCTAATTCCCTCTTGTTCCTAATAGCGTCTTCGAGTAGTTTATTCTCGTCGGATTTCCACTCGCTCGCCGGCCCGTTCTGGGGGTTGAAAACCTTCACTGCTTTCCTCGCCCTACCGCTTGACCTACTAGACGACGGCGAGAGGGAGGAGGTAGGGCTTTGCGAGCTGCTTTTCGGGGGGGGGGAAGGTGCAGGCTTCTTCTTGTGGGATTTTTTTTTATCTTCTGATGGGGGTTTCTTCTTGTGGCTTTTGCTCACTTCTGACGGGGGTTTCTTCTTGTGGCTTTTGCTCACTTCTGACGGTGGTTTCTTCTTGTGGCTTTTGCTAACTTCCGACGGTGGTTTCTTCTTGTGGCTCTTCTTCTGTGTTTCCTTTTTCTTATGGCTTTTCTTCTCCTGCGTGGGTGGTGGCGTCTTCTTATCGCCGTGTCCCTTCTTGTCGGAGACACCGAATTTCCTCATCCTCCTCATCTCCTCCGTTGCGCGACGAGCGATCCTCATTACCTCAACGACCCTTGTAGCGAAAGGCGGGTGAGGGGGGGGGGGGGGGGGAGAGGATGAGATGTCAGACGTAAAATTCCGTTGCCGCGTAACATTTTTCGGTGGTCTGGGGTGGGGGAGGAGGGGCAAAAAATGACCCCCAATTTACCAACTCCGGTCCGCTCACCTGTTTTTTTTAACATGTCCAATCCCCCTCCCCTCACTCACGCACCAAGCGCAGTTCCACTGTCCCCTCGGTACAATCTTTTGATTTGGGCGTATGCACTGTAAGTGGAATACGTTAGTGCAAGTATCGCAGCAGATTAAATCCCCACCAAGGAGACAGACTTCACAGTAATCGGAGTGGATTAAAGAGGAACATGAGGAACATGAGTCGTCTGATGATCCGCCTGGTTTGTAGACGGAACCACGGGAACTTGGGGTACCGGAGATTGATAGGTTGACCTTATCGTCAAATTCGTCGTCACCTTCAACGTCTGTGGGCATGGAAAGTGATAGTGTCTCAGCTTCATACTCACTATCATCACCGTCGTATTCAGGTGGTGGTACACCCGGTGGCAGTGATGCGATCGCGTGGGTGGAGCAGGTGACGGCGTACTTTAGGAGGTTTATTGTCTCGTTTAGCTGGGTACGGAGGGGGGAGGGATGCATTAGGAGGATTAAGGAACGGACTGCATCGTAGGATACGGAGGGGGGGGTTGGGGGGGGTGGAGGTGGTGGGGGAGATGAGGGGGATGTGTGTGTGGGGGGGGACGAAGACGACGATGATGATTGTTGGGAGGACTTTGTGTAATGGTTGTGGATGGCGGAGAGGGTAAGGGATGCGTACTTCAAAATCCTCTCGTCTGGACCTAGGGAGTTCTGGAGGTTCTGATAGAAGGCTTGTGGCGTAGGGAGGGGTAGAGGAGGGAGGGGAGGAATGGGGATGGCAGCCTTTGGTGGTGATGCTCGAGTGGATGTGGATGCTTGAGTGGATGTAGATGCTCGAGGCATTGTGTATGGGGGGCGGGTAGTGGGGAGGGGGGTTATTTGTGGTTTATGTAGGTATTTAGGTTATAATTATAGTGTATATAGTATATTTGATGATATATAAGTGGAAATATGTGAATATTGAGGGGATAGAACGTATTTGAGAGGAGATAAGGGAGGGGATATGTGGAGATGGAGTTTGGGATTGAGGATGGGGCAAAATGAGGCCACTCTTATTTTATTTTTTGGCTCAATTTTGACGTCAATTCTTACAACAATGGATTGAGACGCTGCTTGGTTATAGCTGATAAGGTTTGTTATTATTATTTTCGTTGAAAAGTGTTTCGAAAGTGTTTTAAGTGTGTCAAAAAGAGAAGGAGAAAGAAGGCGAAAGGAGACAAAGAAGCCAAAACAAAGTGGAGAATGTCTCTCCTTCGATTTTGTCGTCCATTTGGGCGTATTAGCTCATCTTCAATGCTTAGATATCAATCAACTAGTAGTGGTAGTGTAAGTATTGTGTGTGTGTGACGTATGGAGGAGAAGGAGGAGTAAAAATGGAGGAAATTGGATAGAACACCTTCGTACCGATGCAGAGATCCTTCCTCCACCTTTCACCTCTATGCTCGTTGTTATGAGATACAAATTGCGTAACACGCTTTGTACTTATCATATTGAGCTCTGTGTACCATTCAATTGCAAAATCGCGTTGAAAATGGGGATATTTTGCCTCTGTCTCTAACGACAACAAGTCTTTGTTGAACTGTTTGTGCCTATTCAAGCCTATTCAAGCCTATTCACGCCTATTCACGCCTATTTATGCCTACACATGCCCATTTCTACCCATTTCACCCTCCCCTCTATTCCAAACCCCCACCACTAACCACCATCACAACCTCCACCCCCACCTTCACTCCCCCCACCCCCCAACTCCAGGTCACCCAAGTATCATCAATCGAGCCCATGCTAACCGGCTCCCCCGTTTCCAACAACGTCGAGTACACCGTCTCCCGTGTCGACGATCTCGTGAACTGGGCCCGCAAGGGTTCCCTCTGGCCCATGACGTTCGGTCTGGCGTGCTGCGCTGTTGAGATGATGCACAGCGCGGCGAGCAGGTATGATATGGAGAGGTTTGGGATGGTTTTTAGAGCGAGCCCGAGACAGAGCGATGTTATGATTGTGGCGGGGACACTTACTAATAAGATGGCACCCGCTTTGAGGAAGGTGAGGAGAGAATGGGGGGGGGGGGAGTGGGGAGTAAAGCGGAAAAGCGGAAAGGCTTTCAGTTTTGTTTGTTCTGTTGCCGTCATATCACAGTCCCCCCCCTAACCCCCTCTTCCCTCAGGTCTACGATCAGATGCCCGAGCCCCGTTGGGTTCTATCCATGGGTTCCTGCGCCAACGGTGGTGGCTACTACCACTACTCCTACTCCGTTGTCCGCGGTTGCGACCGCATCGTTCCAGTGGATATCTACGTACCGGGATGCCCGCCTACGGCGGAGGCGCTGCTGTATGGTTTGCTGCAGTTGCAGAAGAAGGTTAAGGGGAATAAGAGTTTGCTGCTTAAGATGAGGAAGTGAACAATCTACCAAGAGAGTTTGTAAGGGGAGGGAATGGGGGGGGGGGGGGAAGAGGGGGGAGAGGGCGGGGGAAGGATCGGGGAGTTCTTTAGAGCACGGTGGGAAAAAAGCGCAACTGAGTTTTTTTGTCAAATGAGTTTTTTGTTAACCTCGAACGCACCACCCCCCACCCCCACCCACCCCCACCCCTCTAATCCCTCTTTTCGTCCTCGGGGAAAAACGCTAGAACTGGACCATACCCGAACCAGTTCACGAAAGTCAGCTTCCTCGTCGTTACTGATTCTTCCTTCTTTTTCTTCTTCTTCTCATCCTTCTTCTTCTTCCCACCGCCGACCCCTAGTGCAATCTTGACCATCCCGAATGCCCAGAAAGAGTTGAGTGTATTCATGACTAGAAACACCGCCGTCATAACCCCCCAGAAGAACACCGGAACCTCCGACGCACCCTCCAACCTTTTAATTGAATAACCTCCCCCACCCTCCACCTCCATTAACCCGAGGAGTGTGGTGAAGAAGTGAGGCGTGAGGAACGCGAAGCAAACAAATATCCTAACGAACAGGAACGTCAGGAAGAACATTGCCTGGTTCGCTTCGTAAACACTGTTCTTCGTCCTCCCCGTGGAGATCGCCAGGAGTCTGAGGTTCAGGAATAGGGTCGAGGATTCAGCCGTCAAAGCGGCTCCGCAGAAGTTAACGAGCGTCCCGGTGTAGAGTGCAAGTGAGTAAGGTAGTAGTGAGAATATCGCATGCACCAGGAAAGGCAGACCCTCGTCCTCGAAGTTAACTAGCACTGAGATTAGGTCTGCCGCCATGTAAGATACGATCACACGACAACCGAGGATTGAGGATGGGGTGGTGGAGGAGATGGGGGAAGACCAGAGAGTGGGGGTTAGGATACACGACCAACCGAATATTGTACAAAGGAAAGCGTGGATCTGAGAGGGGACCTGAGGGAGGGGGGGGAGAGGAGAGGGAGAGGAGAGAGAGGGTTGGTTTGGAAAGGGATGGGGGGTGGGGGGGGGAGATCAAAAGCGCAATCCACATAAACCACCCCATCTCCACCAAACCTCACTCTCCCCCACCCTCATTTCCCTTATTCTCATCTCCCCCCGCACCCTCTCACCTTAACACACCAGCTGTGGCTATTTGACTTGTTTAAGTTAGGCTGTATGTTGTACTCGATAATATAAATCGATACGAAGAAGACGAAGAACGCCGCAATGACCTCAATGTCCCTACCCTCCTCTGCTAACCCAGAGGCGTCAACAAGGGAATTCAATTTTGTTACATAGGGAGAAGCGAGAGTGAACACGAGGTGTGTGGGAGGTGGAGGATCTATAACTTCAGTACCAACTATGTACGAGTAGATCGAGCTTATATAATCCATAATTGGGATGGATTTAGATTTGGACAGTTATGCTCCCTTTGAGACCACAATCCATATCCAACCCATTTCAGTTTACAACAACAAATATTTCACAATGCTCCTCTTTTAAGGTTCTCTCCTTCAAGGTTCTCCTTCAACGCTCCCCTCTCTTCAACCTCCTCCCCTCCCTTCAACCTCCTCCCCTCGCACCTACAATCTGAAGCACGTCCCCCCGCCCACCCCCAAATCTAACAATTTCAGGGTTGGCAACTCTCCCGCACAGCTCCTTTCCCTCCTCCTTGATGCACCTCTCGAACAGTCCCTTCCGTTGCCCCCCCCCTCCCCCCTCCAACATGACGTCACAAATGTACTCGTAATGCACGCTCATCGCGTCCCCCCCGTTCGCCACGACTCCCCCCACTACCGCCTCCCTCCTCCCCCCCACCTTGACCTCCCCCCCCCCTCCCCGCACATCCCTGTAACCCTCACCCCTCACATCGATCTTAACGCAAACGTCCAGCTCACCGGAGTTGAAAGCAACGAAGAAGAGAGAGGCTCTAAATACTGCAACCCTAAGGACGACGCCAGGGCCTAGAGCATGGTGTTTCGGGGGACGCTGGGGTGTCGGGGGTAGGTCCATTAAGGCAGAGAGTATGAGCTCTGAAACTTTCGGGGGGGGTAGGGAGGCGGCTGAGGAGATGGTGACGGGGAGGGCGGAGTACACGCAGACGCAGAATGGGGTGGGGGTAGGCGACGACGCTGTGGTAAAGGCAACGATGACATGCTCGTACCCAGGGGACAGTATGAACTCTAAGGTGTTCAGCCTCTGCTCCCCGTTAAGCGCCATGTCCACGACCTCAAGGCCGCCCCCCCCGGGGGGTCGGCGGAGCAGGAGCAGGCTGCCGTCGACGTGGGGCTTGGTGGGCCTCATAACCCTCCTGCGCTTCGGCTGGACGCACGTAGCGTAACCCCAGACGCCGGATGGGAGGGGGGCTATCACGTGGGAGAGAGAGGAGGCGATGAAGGGGACGCTCGGGTTGGCGGGGGGGGGGGGAGCGGCGCCAGAGCCTCCGGAGGAGAGATGGAAGAAGCAATCGTCGAGAGATTGTAGGACCCAGTTTTCGTGCACCTTGCAAACGTCGACGGAGGAAAACTTGCTGGCGAAGAGGTCGAAAGGCATCCAGAACTCCCCCCTGGCGTCATTGTAGGTGTCGTAGTTGAGGAGCTTCCTGAGCCTCTTTGTCCACACGGAGCTGCCGACACCAAACTCTCCTGAGAACTGAGGGGGATGCGAGGATCGGAATGGGTTGCGTTAATGCCGGTCAAGATGGCCTTCCGATGCTCTTTTGCTTTCTCACCTCCTTCTTGCCCCACGGGTTGCGCAGCCTCACCAGCCGCAGAGACGGCGGTCGGGCCGGCTGCGGCATCGAAGGGGCGCCAGAGGTGCAGGAGCCTAGGAAAACTATCTCGTCGTCCTCCTCGCCTTCGTCCACATCGATGACAGCGTTAGTCCTGCTCTTAAGGAGAGCGCACGCGGGGCACACATCAAAATCGCATGGTCTACAGCTGAAGATGTACGCCGAGGAGCGGGGTACGGGGGAGCCGCAGATGTCGCAGATAATCCGGTTGGAGTTGGAGACTCTGGGGGTTGTTTTGTGCCCGTTGGGGCACGACAAGGGGCCCGGCTTGCCTGAGGGGAGGACGCGGCGGCGTGAGTGAGAGATGCGAGCCACAGTGGGGAAATGCGTGACGACGACCTTGTGACAACGACCTTGTGGTTAATACCATCAAATCGTCCGTTCTCACCTTCCCTCGCCCCCCCCCTCTTCTCTCCTCCTCCCTCCTCAACGCCGAAGAAGCTGTTGATTTTCTTCTGTTCCCCCTTTACCACATCTTCGAAAATTTCCCTGCACTCCAACAAGCTGTACGCATGACACCCCACGAGGCCCTGCTCCTTGTCGCTCACCATGCAAGCAGCGCCCAGCACAAAGTTACTCGAGCTGAACGATTGCAGTCTCGTCCACATCATGTCAAGCTCCACCGGTGCGAGATAGTTTCCCAAATACAAGACCTCAACTGGGGCGCCGAGGATGTCTACGAAAGCCTCCCAGACGAAGCCCCCGGAGAGGGAATCGTAGCAGCCGTGAGCCTTCGCGTAGGCCTTCTCGAGGAGGGCGGGCCAAAGGTTATGGGAGGGGGTCTTGGAGTACATTGGTTTCACCGAGGCTGTTGGGGTGGGCGGGGGAGAAGGGAGGATGGAGGCAGAGGGAATTATTATCGGCGGGGCGTTAACGTTGGATTTCGTTTTCTTTCGGGGGGGGGAAGAAGTTTTAGGGTTGTTTAGGAGGGTCACCGGGAGATATGAGTCAATTATTACTGGGAGGAAACGACCGTCAATGAAGAGCGTTACCTCGAAAATCCCGCGGGATAAGGCGGTCGAGGAGGTGGAGAACAACCTCCGAATTCGTTCCTCGCTGTTGCTCGCTATCACCGAAATTGCCGACAAGAACCAACAATCCCCTAGCGCTCCCTGACTGACATCCTCCGCTTGGGGTCCCCCGGTCTTGTCCCAGAGCTTAAGCTTGGTTGCAACTTTTGCCCCTGCGTAGGAGAGGACAGAGGAAGAGGTGGAGGGTGGAAGGGACTGGAGGGGAGCGAAGAGGGCGCGACGGGCGCGGTCGGTGGGAGGCATGCTGGAACGGGAAACAAACTGGAAGTACGAGCAGAGCTTGGGCTTGTCGGGAGAACGCATCCTCCAGTTTACGTTGAAATGGCAAGTCGCAAAAAGACGACCGTGGTTCTTTTCTGATTGAACAACCTTCAGCTGGGCAACCTTCCCGCAGTGACACTTTGGGATTGGCTTGGAAACATCTGAGGAGCGACCATCAATGATAACTGATGAGGGCGGAAATGTTGGATCTCTGTAGAAGGTGGTGGAGAGGAGGCTGTTTAAAATCTGTAGATACCCTTGACTGGGGACATGAAGTGGGAGAAGGTGTGCTATGGGTATGGTATTGTGCGCAGATGGCTTGGTTTGGGTTATTTTTAGGGGCTTGTGTGTGTTGGCGATTGAGATTGAGTGTTCGGTATTGTGCGCAGATGGCTTAGTGGATATTTTTTGCTTGTGTGTGTTGGCGATTGAGACTGAGTGTTCTAGTTTGAGATTTGATCGTTTTGATCGTAGAGCGGACTCATTATTGACTTTTTCCACCCCACACATATCGCATTGTAAATGCTGTGGCTGATTTATATACGTGCAGAAGGTGCAGGACCAATCTTGCTCTGACATTTTTGCTGTTTCGGAGCTGTCTTTTTTGGGAACAAAATGGATGGGTTCTACCTTCTCCGTCGCTTCACTGCTGGTAATCGGGATCGCGCAAATTGTATCCCCGGTAATATTGAAGGTCAAAGTCAATGATGTAAAAACTAACTCCTCGCAGGTCCTGGAACTAAATGTGCCAGACCCCGAATCGATCCAGAAGCTTTGTTACAAAGTGTGTGCAGATTTCGACTTCACAGATGTTCAGTGTGGAACGCTCGTCAGGGGCACGGAGGCACTCTACGAGAAGGAACACGGAGGTTCTTTTTTGAGTGAGGGTTCTGGGGTAAGGGTCGAGGGAGGAGATGCGGGGGGGATTGAGGAGGAGGTGCAAGGAGAAAGGAGCGGAAGAAGGAGCATCGGGGATCATGCTGAAATCCTTAGCTACAGTAATTTCCTTCGTCCTGAATATTTCATATCGGTGTCGCCTGTATACCGGGGGGGGGCTGGTAGAGGGAGAGGGAACCACACAGATGTCGTGCCCGACGTCCGTGACATGGCAGTTCGGGCTGCCTCGACTATGGTGGGGTCCCTCGGTAAGGGCTTCATCGAAGAATTTTCAACCTCATTCTCCTCCAATCCTACATTCTCGGACTGCCTGATGATCGCCGTCCAAGAAGGTGCTATCAAAGTGAAAGAGAAACGACCTGAGAAGAGGATGTGGTGGAGGGAACGGAGGAAGATAGCTGTTGTTCGCATGATAATGAAACTGGCAAGGGAGGGAAGGATAAAAAATACAAGGTTCATATTCTGCCCCAAGGATTGCCTAGGAGCCAATGTTAAAAACCTGGACCAGACCTTCGGGTACCCTAAAAACTACGGAAGATCCGAGGAACAGGAGGTGAGAATGGGCGACCAACCCCTTCTGAGGTGAACGAAGCGATGTGCGCAAGACATCTCACTTAGCGATTTGCCTCGCCCATCACAGATGCCAGGCTTCCCAATCGTGCCATTCTTCTCTATCATAGCGTGCGACGGCGCTCGTGTCGCAAGCTTGCCTGTGGTCATCAGAAGGGGTGACGACGTCGATTTTTACCAGTGGGACAACTTCACAACCCGGGAGCTGCTAGTCAACGAGGGTTACAAGGGAAGGGGGAAGGTGGGGAAGGCTGTGTTCAGGTGAGTTGGGGCTGGGAAAAGAAGACCGAGAAGGCAGCATCATCGCCAGAGCTAACTAAAAAACGCCAAAAAAACGATGGGGGGGGTTCTTCATCGCAGGGGGGAAATGCATGGCAAGAGCTGCTGGGATGGCGACTTTCATAGCGGAACGTCAACCAGCCTCGGAAACGGCGACAAGTGTGGGCGTCGGAGACTCATGAAGGTCGCGGCAAAAAACCAAGACGTGTTCGACGTCATGCCGGACGATTATATTCCCCTCCAAGTGCAGGAGAAGTTTGCGGTCTCGCTGTCCGTGGAGGGGCACTGCGGGTGGAGCGACAGGACAAAATACCTGGCATTCATGTCAAACGTGATCGTGAAGCAGAGGAGCTTCTGCAGGGAATGGTATGAGGAGGGACTGGTCCCGTGGGTGCACTACGTGCCGGTGGACTATTTGATGGAAACGATGGCAAGGAATGTTAGGGAGGTGCTGGGGTGGAGAGAGGAGGAGAGGAAGAGAATGGTGCGGGATATGCAAGAGTTTGCAAAGGGAGTTTTGACGCAAAAGAAGATGGAGGAGTATACTGAGGTTCTCGTGAATGAATTCACGAGAGCTTACTGGGGGTCGGCAAAGAATATTGGTGAGGGGCAGGAAATGAAGGAGGAGGGGATGGAGGAGGAGGAGGAGGAATGGATCGACGGCGCATATTTCGTTGAGCTGCGCGAAACCTTTGAGACGGATAGCGTGCTCGAAACAGAGGAGTAGGGGAGGGAGCGAGAGGCGAAACGACTAGTAAGAGGTCACGGCGAGTGTACAAAAGAATAAGATTCTTATCAATTAATTCCCTGCTGTTTCGCTCCTCTCCCCCGCTCCTATGGGCTTTCTGTCAAATCGCTGAGTTCGACCATCAGTTTTAACTGTGAATCTGAGGGAAAGTGCGTCACAAAGTAGCAGGACTCAAAAAAACTTTCCAAAACCCTCAAAACAATTTCTTAATACACAATCTCATTTACTTCGCATTGTCGTATTCGTTGCAACAAGAAGATCAATAATACTATACAACACTTAGACAATAGAGTTTGACGGCTTTAAGTGTTGACTGAAGCATAATACCAGCTCACACCACTCCCGGCCAACGTCGTGAGCACAAGCAATTTAGTCCTGTAACGTATAATCATCTAGTGTTATGATCCGATTCTTTCTCTCTGATTGATTCGATCCTATCTGACTATACTTGGAAAAGAGGTAACGTGTGTGCGCTGCTGCAGGTACCGCGTTGGAAGCATCATAGTTGACACCTTGAGCTAGACGCGCTGAGATCTGCTGTGGTAGAAGCAGTCGAGATAATCC
>BRYA01000723.1:0-19013 GCA_030267965.1 Triparma columacea
CACTCCACATTAGTCACGATCTCACTCTCCCCGCCCTTCGTTCGTTACCGTCTCTCACCACGTATGCAGGTATCCACTTTCATCAAACCTGCAGTGGAAGAGAACGTAACGTTCGGAGGACCACGTCAGCCTATACAAGGCGCGTGGGGGGAGGCCACGCTGTGACTCAAGACTATCTCTGCTGGAGTTGTTCCAGTGCCCGTGGGTGCACTTTAAAATGACCCCCTGATCCGGTGGCCCTTTTCCCTGTCGAATCCTCGCGGCCCCAGGCTGTCCCTCCAAGTCACCTATAAGTTAACTGAGGTATCCAGCCTGTATGCGATGTTAAACCGAGGGTTCGATCATGGATCCTTAGCACCACCGAAGAAGAGATGTGAAACACTTCCACCGCTCCCATTCTTGAGGAGTCAGAGACATGACGCACGTTTGCCGTCGTCAGGGGAGCTATCAGCACCAAGACGTCGTTGCTTACCCCCATGTACCAGCAGGGATGTCAAGTGTGACGCCACCGACACCACCGTCGAGGACATGGCCGCACTGCCGGTATGTTCTCCTGTCATGAGATATATCGACAATCTTCCCCATTGCGAGTTGCCTTTGTCATTGTGACGAGCGGCCACGCCGAGAGGTCGACAGAACCTGGCCTCACCCTAGCTTCGCCTCGTAATATGGCTAGCTCGAGAGGCGGGGAGGCTTGCATTGGCACAGCTCCCACCATTGTCTAGAACACGGCCGCACTGACGGCGTGTTCTCCTGGTATGGCCTATCGACCATATCTTTCATTGCGAGTTGCCATTGTCACTGTGACGAGCAGCTAGCCGAGAGGTTGATCCTGGCCTCACCCTAGCTTCGCCCCATAAGATGGCTGGCTTGGGTGGCAGGAAGGCTTGTATTGGCACACCTTCCACCACTGTCCAGGACACGGCCGCACTGATGGCATGCTCTCCTGGCATGGCCTATCGACCATCTCTTTCATTGCGAGTTGCCTTCGTCACTGTGACGAGCGGCTAGCCGAGAGGTTGATCCTGGCCTCACCCTAGCTTCGCCCCATAAGACGGCTAGCTTGGGTGGCAGGAAGGCTTGCGTTGGCACACCTTCCACCATCGTTGAGGACGTGGGCGCACTGATGGCATGTTCTCCTGTCTCAGGGGGCATCGACCATCTCTCCATTGCGAGTTGCCTTCATATTTGTTACGAGCAGCTACATCGAGAGGTCGAGGGAACCTGGCGAGCTTTTTAAGTCTGGCCGTTCCGCCCAAAACCGGCAGCCAGCACCTCTGTTGAACCTCCATGGTCCAGAGCTTCAAGACTGGTAGATCCGCTTCCGCAGGTCCCAGCACCTCGGGTCCACCCGCGTCAGCGGCGCCCATTAAGCCTGGTAGACCTGCTTCCGCAGGTCCCAGCACCTTGGGTCCACTCGCCCATGCGAGCCCCAGCACTGGCCCGTCGTCGTGACGGCCCCAGTACAAGTCCGGCTTGCCTTCGCGCCCCGGCACTGGCTTGCTCGTCCTTGACGGCCCCAGTAACAAGTCCGGCTTGCCTTCGCGCCCCGACACTGGCTTGCTCGTCCAAGACGGCCCCAGTAAGTCCGGCTTGCCTTCGCGCCCCGGCACTGGCTTGCTCGTCCAAGACGGCCCCAGTAGTATAAAGTCCGGCTTGCCTTCGCGCCCCGGCACTGGCTTGCTCGTCCCTGACGGCCCCAGTAGTATAAAGTCCGGCTTGCCTTCGCGCCCCGGCACTGGCTTGCTCGTCCAAGACGGCCCCAGTAAGTCCGGCTTGCCTTCGCGCCCCGGCACTGGCTTGCTCGTCCTTGACGGCCCCAGTAAGTCCGGCTTGCCTTCGCGCCCCGGCACTGGCTTGCTCGTCCCTGACGGCCCCAGTAAGTCCGGCTTGCCTTCGCGCCCCGGCACTGGCCTGCTCGTCTCTGACGGCCCCAGTATAAGTAACAAGTCCGGCTTGCCTTTGCGCCCCGGCACTGGCCCCATCGTCACCGACGAGCCCAGTATAATGCAAAAGCCCGGAGTAGCCTTAATTGGCCCGGCACTGGCCCCATCGTCCAGGCTGACGAGCCCAGTATAATTCCGAAGTCCGGAGTAGCCTTAATTGGCCCGGCACTGGCCCCATCGTCCAGGCTGACGAGCCCAGTATAATTCCGAAGTCCGGAGTAGCCTTAATTGGCCCGGCACTGGCCCCATCGTCCAGGCTGACGAGCCCAGTATAATGCAGAAGCCTGGAGTAGCCTCTGATAGGCCCGGCACTGGCATGACCGTCTCTGACGGCACCAGAAAGTCTGGTCCGCTCGCCCGTGACGGCCCTAGTATCACTAGGAGGATCCGTCCCCGACAGCGGCCCAGCACTGGCACGCCTGTCTCTGACAGGCCCAGTAAGAAGTCTGGACCTGCCTCTGACGGCCCCAGCACGGACCTGCCTGTCCCTGACGGCCCCAGCATCAAGACTAGCGCGCTCGTCTCTGACAGAATAGCCTAGCACTGGTCCGCTCGTATCTGTCTCTGACGGCACCAGAAAGTCTGGCCCGACCGTCTCTGACGGCCCCAGCACCTCACCTAGCGAGCTCGGCCATGGCCGTGTCCATGTCAGCTCTAGCACTGGTCAGCCCGTCCCTGACAGCCCCAGAAAGTCTGGTCCGCCCGTCCCTGACGGCCCCAGCATCACTGGAGCGCCCGTCCCTGACGACCCCAGCACCAATGGACTCGAGAGAGCACCTCATTGAAGGCCAAACGCTCGCAAACGGACGCCTTCATGGCACCGAGTCCACTCGAGCTCTCACATCAGCTGAAAGCGAATGGGGAGACATAGCAATGCCCCCACACGACTTCGAGGAGGTGACTTATCCGCCCCCTGAGCCTCCAGACAGAGATGAAGACTATTACTTCGGGGAGGCGATCAATCTCCCACTGAGCCCCTCTATAAGATGAGGGCGTGGACCAGCCACGAATACAACTCATATGTAGCTCCGGGTTTGAACTCTGCTATTGGCAACACAAGGTCAGGACTTGCTCAAACGCGCTGATCCTTGAAGCCTAGCAGTGTCCCAAAGCTCTACTAAGATTTAATTCCTCTCGTATCAATGACAACTTCGATGAGGACAATCGACGACTCCGCCTCCCACCTAGTCAAGGATTGAGGATTATGTTCACGATGATAAACCGTCTATACCCCTCTGCCCCCGACAGGATCTGAGGCTCCGCAGACAGGAATAATTATATTATGACGACTCTACCCCCTCAGGGGAGGGGAGGACACTTATGCCACTCTGCAACTCCCCTGAGAGAGAAAAGCTGAGGCCAGCCTACGAGCAAGAACGCTCTGAGGTAATGAAGAACAAAGCTGATGACATCGCCGAGAAATTACAACTTCGGCTAGCAGTACGGTAATAGACAAGGATGAGCCCTATACCTTTCTGTACGGAATGAATAAGTCCGTGAGGTCGTGGGTAATCTGAGTGTATAGGGCTAATTATGCAAACCTTGCAAGGCGTCCCTGAGGGCCTCTCTATCTCGTGCATCTCCGATGCCGCAACCCGCACGCATTGCACTTCCACAAGTTTAACCACTGTACCACAATTGCCCCCGCTAACGAGGGGAGGATACGAAGGATCTACGCAAGAAACGTTGCTGATAACGTAAGCGAGGCCACTTGTTCCACAGCGAGACTGACACAGGAACGGTTTCCCAGCAGTCAACCCCCTAGTATCCGGTGACAATGATTACGAGCAGCTCAGACATCGTGCATGAGACCCGTGGCTGAGCAGCACCAGAAACTATCCCCTGCCCACTTCAAGATGCTAAGAGGAATACAATTTGTGTGATCTTAGACCCAGCCGAGGAGACACCACCAGGCCGACTCGTCGCCAGGGGAGGAGCGTCCTTCAATGCGGCTGAGGGGAGGGAGAACCGATAGTAGCGCAACACTCTCCAGTCCATACACCGTTTACTCCGCCTATGAGACGGAGCAATGAGGGGAAGTATCTGACCCAGCTCAGGGGAGACTCCTACCATTAGACAGACCTGTAGCTAGGGGAGGAGCCCCGTCCAATGCAGCTGAGGTGAGGGAGCACCTATCAGGCTTATTGCTCTCCTCTCCAGAAGCACCTACCTTAAAATCGAGATGACCCAGCCAGTGTCAGCGGAGAGGTTGCACCTACCAACACTGGACTACCTTCGGAGTAGTAGCGGCCACCGGCGCAGACCTCGGGGAGGCTGTGACAATAGAAACGCCCCCCAGGGGAGATGCCGCCATTGATTGGGCGCCACACCCGACACAGAACGGGTATTGCAGACGAGTCCATCAATTCAAGGTAATGATGAGCCCAAGGCAGCATGACAGCCGACGTCAGCGCTCGAGCACCACCCTGCACAGTCTCTGCCGCGAACCGAAACTGATATCAACACCAGGGATTATGCTTCGTACCCGACGATAGCTCCACGCTGTCGTGTTTGGGACTACACGAGAACCAGAACTTAATAAACCCACGTAATTTCTATGGAGTTCCCCGCTATCGAGACTGAATCTCTCGTAAACGAGTCCGTTCCTCCACCACTGTCCAGATACGGACACGCCCATACGCAAGTATCAAACTTACCATGTTGTACCCACCCAGTAGCGGAAGGGGAGAATATGAGTGTGGAGGTTGTCAGCGACAGCCAAATAACCGTTAAGGACACGGAGATGACAGTCAAGCCACACTTTGGGAACGAACCAAGTTGACCCGATAGATCCAAACCTACTGCCAATTTATGATGTCACCCGGCAGGACCACCATGACGCTATGGGGAGACCCATCGGCTCCAGATTACAGTGGCATGCATCTCAAGCAGAAGATGCTAGGGATGACAGAGTTTAGCAAGGCAAGGCTCAAGAGGTTAAATCCGATATGCCCGAACATAGAGTTACTCGTGCCAATAGCCGTGAACCAAAGCAGGGATTCGTGAACTCCCAGACGAGAATCTTGATAACAATATCCTGGACAACAAATTGAACTCCTCACGAGGAATTGCAGAAACAGTGATGATAACCAATCAGCTCAATAGCAATGTCAGCCTGGATGAAGAATTCAGACGGGAGGAGGGCTCAAATGCAGCGCACCCCGGACTTCCACACGTATGAGAATAACTAACGGTGTAGCCGCAGATGTGAGCGGAAGAACAGGCCCCGACCTGAGCTATACCATTTCAAGAATTGACCTGTCGCCACCCACGGGGAGACGACAACCATACCGCGTATACGATCGCATATACGATCGCACATACAAGCATTTCGAGAATAACCAGAGGCAGCATGAATGTTGACGGAGACCAATGGTCTCGAAACGATCATGAAAACTGTTTACAATAACTATGCCAATCCCGATCTCGAAGCATCATGACGGACGTATGTATGTTAACGACCAAACGTCCGCAGATTCCGCGAAGGATTATGAAGACCGTCTCTTCTTTCCATTCGATTATTACAAGTTAGTCACTCCTCTTTCAACGATGAGTATACAATGTTCTGGAGCAACGCCCAGGACCAACTTCTGTACGTCTACACAAATCTAGACCGACCTCGACACTCGATGAACCTCCCACCAAATGACAGGCCAAGTACAATCCTTCGACAAAGTGCACAAGTCACTATGGTACGTTACGGATACCCAAGGATGCACACGTGGGGAGTGATAGAAGTGGATATAGACTGTTGGACACGTAGCGCATAGAAGACGCCGTTGGACGAGGGCAACCTTGAAGTATCCTACGAGACTAGTGCGAGTATCTTTACTACGTCAGAGGTCAATAGTACGTCAGTTGAAGTTGGTATTCTACCCCATCTACAGGAGCAGAGCGACTGTAACTTAGATGTTTTCTTTCCTACTAAAAACCCTTGATTACGCTTAATTCTGCTCTGTGATTTCTCCCCTTTATCAAATTTTTTTTGAGGACATCTTAAACATATTCTATTTGATTTCAAGTATTCTTATGAATTTTTAATTTGTATAATGTATTGTTGTATGGATTGAAAAGTCTTGAAAGTACAATTTTTGAAAGTTAAAAAAATGTTCTATCATTTTTTTATTTCGATAACTTTAAGAATCATTGATTATTTATATGGATCGATAAATATTGCTTCATAAGAGTGACTGATATTTCAAATACATTTGTAAAAATAATTTCACCAATTATCATATATAACTTTTAGAGACTTCTTAATTTATATTTGAATACCTGTTTGATCATATGTTTACAAAATTAAAATATAATATAAAATAAAAAGAAAACCTCATATAAAAAAATCGGCACCAAAATTGAATCCTTCGTTAATTTGGGCACAAGAAAATGCTTCAAAAGTTACGATCCCCGACGTCCGCCATCTTGTTCCCCCACCCCCTAGGGTTCGCGTCCTTAAAATCGTCCCAATCCCTGTCAACCTTGGCACTAGCGTCAACCTTGTGGATGTCATCCTCCAAACCGTCCCTCACCAGGTACTCATACCTCGTCGGCTTGTCCTTGTTTCTAATTTCCGCCTCCTTGTCTCTCTCCGCCCTCTCCATGGCGTCCCTGTATTCGATCTCTCCGAGTTCCTGCAGCGTCATGGTAGGTAGGTTCCATCCTGGTCTGAAGACGCCGTCCCTTGCCTCTTGCCTCTTGAATAGAAGCTGGTTGGATGTCGGATCGATACTGACTTGCGTCATCTTGATACCGCTCCCCTTATTTGCCGCATCCCTCTGTTTAATTCGTTCGTCCTGCGGAAAGCGAGCAGCGGAGAGGGTCACATTAGTAGATGGAATTGGTCTTGATCGCGACAAGCTGCCTGTCTGCGTCCTCAACTCTCACCTCCAATTCTTGCGGCGACCTGGCGGACATGTTCGACTGCGGCGCCGTGTGAAGAGATTCGCGGAGAGGGCAGTGTTAAATATGATAAATACTTCATAATATCTCATCCGCTTCTTACCTGGAACTTGGCGCTCATTTCAAGCATCTCGAGCTCCTGGTTCATTGAGATAAGCTCATCTATGCACTGCGTGGCGCACTTTTTCAGCTGTTGAGTCGTCAGGGAGCGAATCAAGGCTATAAGCGGGCAGGTAGATGGGGGGGGGAGGTGTTAGGGAGTACTGGGGGAGGGGGCTATGACAAGAGCAGAATTGGTGTTCACGGCGAAACTCATTGACGGGTACCCCCCCCCCCCCACAGCCTACTTACACTCCTCGTCACCGCCCTCAAACATTTCCTCTGGTGAGAGGTCCATGCGTCCCCTCCTCTGCAGTTTTCCAGTTATCATCTTGATCTCTTCAGAGCACTTCTGCTGGGCCCTGAACCTGGCGACCTTCTCATCACGGCTGCTGCCCCGAGCTCGAGGTCGGACTGAACCGTCCTGTAGGTGTTGGGGGGGTAAAAGGGTTAAGGGTATGTGCACTTTTGACGTTGGCCTCGACGTTTGGTGGATCGATGTTTCGCAACATTGATGCGCCCCCAAACCCCAACCCCAACCCCAAACCCCCAAGCTTACCTCCTCGTCCCCCCCCATCTCCCCTAAAAGCTTGTGGAAGATGGTGACGTTATCCTCCCCCATTACCTCCCCCCCCAGGCTCTCTATGGTCGTCAAGAATGCTACTCCCATGCTCTGAGCGTTCTTCACATTAGAGAGTCTGGCAGCGGCCCCGTCCGTCCGGCAACCCATCATACAGAGCATCTTGTAGAATGGAAGGAGGAGGAACTTCAGGTAGGGTGTTTGGACGTCTGAGATTGACTCGTTTGTGGAGAATAGGGAAAGGGTGGAGATCTAGAAGAGGGCGTTGGGGGGGGGGGGTGAGGTGGTGCGAGATGGAAAAAATCGGGGTGGCGTTGGTGAGAAGGGAAAGGCGTCGTATGTAGGGAGGCAGAATTCCATTGGCATGGCCATCACCGCAACGAAGCAGGTCCTTGTGAAGCCTCTCTTACATCTCCTGCAGACCTTAAATCGCCGACAATACAACAACCTCGTTTCTTACCTGCGTGTTAACCTCATCAAATAGTACTAGAGCGTCCACATAATTACATTTGTCCTCCAACAAGACCACCCCTTCGTCGAACTTGGAGGAAGTTGTTGTGTTCGTGTCCCCTCCTGACTGACCAGATGAAGAAGGACTACTATCGCTACTGGGTAACGCGAAAGACGACATGGTTAGAGAATTACCGAATATAGTTAAAAAAAAAAAGCTGGGATTTGCTCAGGTTGGAAGAAGGGGATCCAGTTGGACAAAGTCACTAAATTTGGTTGAACGAACGAAATACGATGCCCCCCCAGACGTTGAGTTTAACCACAAGCTCTGGAATATCAGTATCTTTGTCTGGAAGAGGTTACAATTTGCCACAGTACAAGGGTCGAGGCCATGGTATCCGGCTTGGGGGTCAAGATAAATCAATTATTTTCAACATCGACGGAGGTAATAAGATAGGGTTGCAGTAGGTTTTTGTCGCGCCCTAACCCCCCCCTCCAGACCTTTTGGAAAGCGCAGCACTCTGGGCCTCCCACGATGACGCCATCGCATTAGAAGTGAACCATAGGAAGTACTCTGCCGGCAATGAACTCAGCCTCTGGTCTTCCGGCGATTACGCCGTGCGTTTCGTGATGAACTCTGACCTCACGCTATCCCCTGTCGACTCAGATTCCAAGCTGTGCCTCGGCTCCAGCATTGGCGGCAAAGTCGTGTTGGTGGGGAGGAATGATCCTGCCAAGCTCGTTTTCTCAAACACTGGTAATGAAGAGGTTGAAAGGATTGCGAGAGCGGGAAGAGCGAAGGAGGAGAAGGAGACGGAGGAGAGGGAAATGATGCCAGCGATCGCAGCGAGTCTCTTGACGTGGGAGAGAATGGCAAAGTTCGTGGGTGAGCGGGGGGGGGGGGGGAGGGGGAAATGGGGAGGGATGGAGGCCCTAACCCTACACTAACCTCTCACCCTCAATTCCCCAACCTTCAACAGCGGACGGTTTTATCAAGCTAGAGGAAGCAGTTCCAGACCATCTCGTCCAGGACGCCCTAAAGGAAATCAACCGTGAGCTCGGTGTTGCGCAGGGCAGCAATGACCAGTTCAAGGCAAAGACGTTCGCAAAGGAGGCGGCTATCACCAACCTGTTCAACAAGTCCGTGCTCCCAGAAATAATGAAGTTACTCCTTGGCGACAAGAAGGAAGGCGGAAGCTTCAAGCAGCACGCAGGGCAGCTTGCTCTTAGATTTCCGGGGGATGCGTGCCCTGGGGACACGGCGAAGAGCAACGATGCACATTTTAACAACATCGCCTCGCACTGGCATATTGATGGGTGCGCCAACGACTTTATCAAGGGGGTTACGGATCACTATGGAGAGGTGCATAATTTTGACGTTCTTGTGGGAATTTGTCTAAGTGAAACGAAGATGAAGAACAGCGGGGAGCTCATCTGCTGGCCCGGTAGCCACGACAGGCTCGCCTCTTGGTTGGCAAGAGATGACAATATGGAAAATTTGAAAGCGCAAGGCAACGCCCTTTTACCCACGGGGAAAAAGTCCAAAGAACTGTTTGACGGTTTGTGTCCCCACTCCTGCCTCGCAAAACCTGGGGACGTCTTCCTGGCAAACTACATGGTCGCCCACGCTATTGCCCCCAACGCTTCCCCGAACATCAGGTACGCAGTTTACTTTCGCGTGAAGGGACCTAACTTCTGTGGAAATGAAAGCATGCTGTACCCGTGGATCAACTGGAGGCAGGAAATTTTCAATGGGCACGCCGGGGGAGCAAAAGAGGAGAGGAAGGGAGAAGCAGTGTGGGAGGAGGTGAGCGAGGGGAGCGGGAACGAAGAGGGAAGAATGTGCCGACCCTAACCCCCCCTCCCCCCCCCTCTCCAGTATGATGAAGAGGTGCTCAAGAAGACAGACGACGATCTTCTCAGGGAGGAGCACAAAGACGCCACGGAGAATTTTTACTTGACGGCCGATAACAAGTTTTTGCAACCTGCGGTCGGAGGATGGGCTTGCAAGCGCTGCACGTTCCTTCATGTCGGGGAGGGAATGGAGGACCTCTTAGTTTGCGCAATGTGTGAATCCCCTCGGGATTAACTCTAGGTATAGGTTTTTATACAAAACAGCCTCTAACTTTACTTCGGCTGTTAGGATTATTTAAAGTAATGTATTTAGTTTAAAGGCTGGAACGGTTGGGTTGGAAGGAAGCAAGGGTATGGGAGGGGGGAAGGAAATGTGATATACGTTTTTCAAAGCTATAGTATTTTTGAAATAGGGAGGAAGGCGACAGTACCAAGGGCGAGAAGATGGTACGCATTTGCTTGCTGGTTTTGGGTGTTGTGAGTAGGGAAGGATGTGGCCAAATTGTGTTACCTTGGCCAACGTTTGAGAGGAAGGCTGTGTATATAGGGTCCGTGCGACTCTTTGGGTCGATTTGAGGGATTGGGAAGGAGGAAGAGGGAGTAGCAGATTTGATTGATTTTGTTATTGGGAAGATATAGCGTACTTGAAATGGCAAGTGGGAACAAACGCTGATCTTAGGACTGGAAACACGAAGACATGGAGGCATAGACGAAGTTAAAGGGAGAACTATTAATCTTTCCAAAACCCTCAAAACAATTTCTGAATACACCAATCTCATTTACATCGCATTGTCGTATTCGTTGCAACAAGAAGATCGATAATACTACACAACACTCAGAAAAAAGAGTTTGACGGCTTTAAGTGTTGACTGAAGCATAATACTAGCTCACACCACTCCCGGCCAACGTCGTGAGCACAAGCAATTTAGTCCTCATTTGGAAGGTGAGAATGTGAAGAGAGGGACGAAAAGGCTTTACATTGGATCGGAGCGGTATATTGGGGGTTCTATGTGCCTGATCGTGATGATGAGGCCTGCCCCCACCCTGCAACTTGCCTTCCAGATGAGGACTGGCGTTAGGCACTTGCGATGGACTCTCGAAACAGATTGGGTGATTTTTGAAAAGATGAAAACACGCAATAATTAAGCACTATACGAGTATGCTAATGTACGACATCTTTACTCACACCTTAAAACGCCGCTCCGCCACCTTTTTTTTACGCACGTCGATCTTGAACGCATGATTTTCAGCACTCAATCAAGATCGTCATGGAGGTTGAAGCAGATGCGGGAGTCGTGAATGACGCCGGTGAGACCAACTATGCCTCCGAGCCCCCCTCAGGCCCCAATCACACACCCTCCGCAATACATGGTCCCAGAGATATCGATTACACAGCTCTTGGCCCCGAACAAGGTAAACTTGTGAAACTTCTGGATGACCGAGGAGCCGTTGAAGGCCTCATCGACCATTCTACCGGCGTCGATGTGAAAGTTATGGAGCTCGCTGGTGTCTTCCACGACGAGCGCGACAAGATCGTTGACTTTCTCCTCACGGATTGCGAGCAGGGCAAGTTCCGAAGGAAGACACTCCAGGAGTATGATGAAAAGGATGGAGTCATTCGCAGACTCGTCTACTGGCAGCACTACGGCAGCGGGAATAAGTTTGTCGAATTTCTCCTCGACGTCAAAGTAGTATCTCCTGACAAATCGACGAACATTATGGAGTTGGCGCCCCTTGATGAGGACGATCTTTCTGATGAGGCAACTGCGATGCTTGTCGAAATTCTAGCGTCAATAAACACCAAGACTGTCAAACGAGGTGTCATTAAGGGCAAGCTCAGCTTCACTGACTTTGAGTTTGGACAAACTGCAGTCACCATGGTGGGAACTCTTAAGGCAGAGGAGAGAGCAACAGAGATGAAATCAGAAGTAGACGTTAGCACAGTCAAAAGCTTTAAGAGTGCAAGGTCAAACGTAGGAAGGATAAACAGCAGCATCAGCAGTGTCAAGAATGCAAGGTCAAACATCGGAAGGATAAACAGCAGCATCAGCAGTGTCAAGAAGGGAGACGTCAAGGTTGCGTATGCAGCAGTAAAGGGTATTATGGAGGAGGTCGGGAAGCAGTTTAGACAGCCTGGTCTCATTGATGAGCGGAGGAAGGTGCACTTTGTGGAGGAGGTCATGCCAAGGGCACCGCCTTTGACAAGAGAGGAGGACGCAATGTTGGAGAGGGTTGGGAGGCTAGAGAAGGAACTTCACACAAAGGGAAAGAGAGCCAAGGGGACACTGAAGGAGGGTATTGACAAGTTCCTGTGGAGAGATCGGGACAAGGTGTGGGGAGCCTATGGAGTCATCGTGGACAAGTCAGCGAAGGGTGTATTGGCAGAGCAACTTCTGCTTGACACATTTGAGTCTTCAGAGGAGCACTTTAAAAAGCATGGGAACTTACCAAGGGTGATCAGGAATGACGTCGACGGAACTAGAAGCATGCACTATCATTTGGGCATGAAGGTCCCGGCCGCCACCAATCGACTCTTTGAGATGTGGTTAGTGTGGAAGGAAGTCAAACTTGAGAATGGCCAGACTTCATACATGTCAGCTTTTGTGCCACTGACAGAGTACCCTGGAGGAGGCTTCAAGGACCTCAGTAAGGAAGGATTTGTGCTAGCAGAAACTACAGGTGTCTACTTCTTCAATGAGATTGCCCCAAATGTCTGTAGAGTCACACGCATTCAAACAGTTGATCTGAAATTTACTGGCCTGCTTCAAAATGCAGTGATAGACAAAGCTATTGACTACCTTGCAAAGAGTCAGCTTGTTGAGGCCAACAGGTTGCAGGAGAAATTCAAGAGGAACGGGAAGGAAGTTGATGCTGAGGTCAGGGGGGCCTTGGTGGAGAGGATGAGGGAGGGTGTTGAGTTGGAGGAGGACCAGAAGAAGGTGTTTGGGGAGTTGGAGGAGCTCTTTGGTGGGGAGGAGGGAGAAGGGTGGGGGCCTCTTGAGTCACCTTATCAGGGAGTGAAGATGGAGATCAAGTACCAGCAACAGGTACAGGGAGAGAGGAGCCTTGCTCTTGGACAAGGGGAAAGCACAGCAGATTGCACTGCGGAGGAGGCAGCTGCATGGTTCTTTGAGTACTGCAGCAGGGAGAGGACGCAAATTGACAGGGAAGAGGGAAATCCAGCAAGATTTGAGATTAGAAAGGCAGATAATAGGATAAACGAGAAGCTCGTCGCCTTCATCAAGAAGATGCCAAAACCTCTCAACAACCGTGACTTTAAGGTCAAGTTCGTTTGGAGGAAGGAAGAAAATGGTAGTTACAGTGTAGCAGGGATATCGGTGGACGGGAACCCAGATTACGGAGAAAATACAAGTAAGCTGGTGAGAGGAACTTCAAAGTTGCTCATCACTGCAACCAACATGAAGAGTGTCGGGAGCATACCTCAGTGTAAGATTAGGATTCTCCAGTACTTTGACCTTGGTGGATATGTTCCCACATCAGTTTTGGACAAAAGAATGCCAAAGGCTCTGAAAATTTTAGACAACATGTCAAGAACTTTTGATCAGAGCAAGGAAGTTGACGAAGCTGCTCTGGCCTCTCTTGCCACCATCATTGAGAATGAGCATCAAGATTATACTAAGGAGGAGGAGGCCGTAATAAGGGACGGCAAGGAGTTCTATGGAAAGTGTAGGACAAGTAATAAATTCAAGAATTTGAAGATTTCAGATCCCAAAGTGAAGATGAAAGCTGTGCACCTTGATGGTGAAAGCCTTGTGATCGCGGTGTGTGAGGCTGTCATCGATGCTTCACTTGCAGAGTGTGTGGCATATGAGTTCATTAAGGATTCAAGGCAGAGGCAGGCCAAACTCGGAAAGAAGTATAAGGCCATAGAAACGAAGAAGCTGAACAGCCACTCACACCTTTATTTAAACAGGAGGAGTCTTGGGGTACAAGGATTCTCTGATAGGGAGTGGAGAGCTTTTTGTACCTGGCAGATAGAGGAGGGAGAAAAGAAATGCTGGACAGTGTACAAAGACACTGAAATGCTCAATGAAGATTTCCCATTGAGCTCTCGAACTGTGCATGCATCAGGAAGAACTACTTGGATGTTTGAAGCACTCACAACCACTGGTGGCGTTCCCCAGACTAGCGTCACATTTGCTTCCAAGGTGGACATCAAGGGCTCTGTGCCAAGTTTTGTCATGAATCGCTTGTCAACCGGGTATGCAAGCAACATGATTGAATTGCGGAAGAAGTTTGATAAGAGCAAAGAGATTGATGCCTTCAAGAGACAGCAGATCATTACAAAGTTTGAGGAGATTGCGATTGAGGGAGCGCCAGGGATTGAAAGTCACTTCGACGAGATTCAAGGAGCTCATGAGATCAGTAGTGCGTTTTCTGGACAGACATTGATAAAGGCAGAGAAGAGGATGGGATGGGGAAAGACTTCAATAACTGTGAGAGTATCCCATAAGCAAGTTGCAGCGTTCTTCTGGGGTCTTAAAAGTGGAGTTGAATCCCAGCTTAAGCTTCATAGAGTCAACAACCAGAAACTTGTAATCACAGTTGAACATGAAGGGCATCTCACAGCTGTAAGGTTCTCAGAGGCTGGCCAGATGAGGACAGACGTTGAAATGATGTCTAGACAGGAGGGTTTAGGAAAGGCTGCCAGTAAACAGAGTGTAATTAAGCACCTGGGCATGGCAACTGATGCTGCTTACTACTTTGACAACCTTCTGAAGAGCACTGAAGCAGGGGAACAGGATGGGAGGAGGTTTGGAGAGCAGCTGATGGAGAGAGTGAAGAAAAAGACTGTTGGGGACAGTAAAGTAGAGGTACTAAGGGAGTTCATTGTTGCCAATAGGGCACTGAGAGAGATTACAGAGCAGCATGATTTCATGAGAACTATGCTGTATGCTGTAGTTATGAACAAATTTAAAAGGAGAGCAACAAATGAGGGAGAAGATAATAGTGAGGAGGAAGCCAAGGGATGGGAGATTGGGAGTGCAATGACAGCAGTCATGTTGACTACTTTGACTGCTGCTCATGCTGTAGACGAGTGGGCACATCAATTCACTGAAGTGCAGGAGGTTATGAATGAACAAGTGTGGTTAAGGCCCATGCTTGAGGAGATAGTTATGAAACTATTCATGAAGTCTACCTTAGGCTTAAGGGCAAGGGTCACTATTGGTGCTGCCACAAGCATGCTTGATTTGGTGACCGATGTGTATGTGACATCCATGTTTTGGAGTGATAAGAAGTATGGGTACTTTAAGGCTTCTTTGGCAAGTTTGATGGTTTCAATTGGGATTCAGATGTTTACTGTTTGGGTGCAAAACAGGAAGTTGGGGATGTTGAGGGTGATTAGGGAGTGGCTTCCTATTTTAATTGGCTTTAAGCCTGCTGTTGATGCTTATAGGGTTGCAAAGGGAGGAAAACAAAAGGCCGGACACGCATTTGATGCCATGTCTGAATTGTCTTACATGAAAGGGGTTGAGATGTTTGCTGAAGCCATCCCTGGTGTTATTATTCAACTTATGGCTATTGTGACAAGCATAAACGAAGTTTCAAGGGCAGCCTGGTTGTCACTCGCAATTTCTGCTCTAACAACAGGCTTTGCATCAGCAAGTATCAGTTATGATTGGGACACAGACCCAGTGAAGAGAGAACAAGTGCCTGACTTCTATGGGTATGTGCCTGCAAATCCCACCAAGAGATCTATTGTATTTGTTTCAATGACACTCTTTAGTGCAGGTATGCTTGTATTAAGGTGCATGACAATAGTAGTCATATGGCTACTTGGTGGCAGATGGGTCTCTTTATATGTTGGTGCCGATCTGCTTCTATACTTGTTGGTGAAGATATTAAGAGGAGACTTTTGGTATTGGATGCCTATTGGAGGCAATACAGAGGTATTGAGTAGCATTGTAGCTAGAGTGATAGCGAAAATTGTAACAGACTTTACATCAATTGTGCAGTTGAGGCATCCTAATGAGGTTGGAGGGATGTATTGGATGTTTGGATTTATGTTGACAACGGGAAGTCTTCCAGTAGCTGTATTAGTAGCTGAAAGGGGAGATGTTGCAGAAGAAGGGCTTAAATTGGCATGGCAAGTAGTCGGATTAGTTATACCATGTACAGTTGTGTCGTTTACAGTATTTTTCTTTTTCATTGAGAGAAATTACTTGGGTACATTTTTTAGCTCTGAGACTGGAAAAGGTTTAACAATAAAAAAATACCACAATCATCAAGACGCCAGAAAGAAGGCAGATACTGTCTTCAAGACATCAAGGCATCATTGGAAGTCAATTGATGAAGATGTGGAAGCTTGGGTAGAGGCAAATTGGGAGAGATGGGAGGAGGAGAAGCCAAAATGGTTTGATGATGCAATGAGAGCAAGAGTGCCAGTTGAATTCATTCCAGAATCTGGAGATGCTAGAAGGAGAGAGAGTGTGAGGAGAGCAAGTGTTGATGCTAAAGCTGAGGGTGGTCTAGTAGGTGCTTTGAGAGCAAGTATTAGGAGAGCAAGTGTTGGCTTGGACAATGGAGAACTGATTGCTTCACACGCTGTGAATGATACTACACAAGACTACACAGGTTTAGATCCTAAGAAAGTAGGAAAGTTGTTGGGTAAGCAACTGTTGGTTGCATTGAGTTTTAGGAAAAAGGGAACAACAAATGAGGAAGCTGTCAGGTCATTTATATGGTCAAACTATGTTCTGAGACAGGCTGCAGAGAAGTATACGTTTGTTAAACCAATGCTTGGCGCTGTTGTCAAGAACAAGCTGTGTAAGTTGAGGAAGGTAGAAGGCAGGGCTGCAGAGCTGGGAGAGAAGGAAGGTAGGGAGATTGGAGAGTCTCTAGCGAGGAGCTTGGCTATTAATACACAGCCAGTTGCTGCAGTTGATGCCTTCATATTAAATTTCCCTGCTCTACAGGAGCTTGATGAGGAATATGAATGGTTCAGACCTATGTTGGAAACAATTAGCTACAGGCTATTGGAGGAAGTTCCTTGGGGGTTAAAAGCAAGAGTGACTGTTGGTGCTATCACAAGTATGGCAGATTTGGTGACTGATGTGTATGTGACGTACATGTTTTGGGATGATAAGAAGTATGGGTACTTCAAGGCATCTTTGGCAAGTTTAGCTGTTTCAATGGGGATTCAGATGTTTGGTGCTTTTGCGCAGTATCAACAGTTAGGCATGTTTAGGGTATCTAAGGAGTGCATTCCCATCTTGTTAGGCTACAAACCTGCTGTTGATGCTTACAGAATTGCGTCAGGTTTAAAACAAGAGATTGGGACAGCTTCTGATCCTATGTTTGAAATGACAGGCATGAAATGCACTGAGATGTTCGCAGAGGCCATCCCTGGAGTGATAATTCAGCTCATGGCTATTTCAGCAACGTCTCCTGAGGAGAAGATATCTACTGCTGCCTGGTTTTCGGTTACAATCTCAGCATTGACAACAGGCTATTCTTCAGCAACCATTAGTTATGATTACGACACACACCCTAAAAAAAGAGCAAATGTTCCTAATTTTTATGGTTATATACCAGATAAAGCAAGCAAGAGAATAGTTGTATTTGTGTCTATGGTGCTGTTCACTGCTGCAATGCTTGCAATAAGGTGTATGACTATAGTCATTCTTGTTTTTGCTGGAGGTAATATGGCATTGATATATGTCGGAGGAGACTTAGCGCTCTTTTTGCTTGTGAAGTTATTAAGAGATGATTTCTGGTACTGGTTTCCTGCAGGAGGTTATACAGAGATAGCAACTAGTTTTCTTTTCAGACTTATTGTTAAGATTGTCACAGACTTTACATCACTTGTACAGTTTAGGCATCCAAATGAAGTTGGTGGTGCCTATTGGCTGTTTGGGTTTTTTATGACAATGGGAAGTCTTCCAATTACAACAATTCTAGTAGAAAGCTTAGGAAATGCAGAAAGAGGGATACAATTGGCAAGGACAATTGTTATATTTTTAATACCTTTTGCTCTATTATGTGCATTTTTGTTCGTCCTGACTATTGACAAAAAATATTTACCTACCTTTTACGGCGTTCAGAAAGGTAATGAATTGACTATCATGAGCTTTAGAAATGGTACAGATGATGTAAAAGCAAAATATACTTTTAAATATTCAAAGAAACACTGGAGATCGATTGAAGGGGAAGTTAAAGCTTGGGTAGCAGCAAACTGGGAAAGATGGGAGGAGGAGAAGCCAGAGTGGTTTGATAAAGCAATGAGAGCTAGAGTGCCAGTTGAATACATTCCAGAATCTGGCAATGCTAGAAGGAGAGAGAGTGTTAGGAGAGCAGGTAATGATGCTGATGATGAGGGTGGTTTAGCAGATTCTTTGAGATCAAGCATTAGGAGAGCAAGTGCTGGAGGCGCTGATGGTAGAGATATTATAGGGGTAGGAGGTGGGAAGACTAAAGTAAGCAGAGTTCTGCCGATTGAAGATGAGGATGGGGAGTGACTAATAGGGCAGCAACATTTGTAGGAGAATTTATTTGACTTTGTTATAGTTGTGAGTATTTTGAAAGTGTTTGATGTGTAGTGGATGTATCATGGGAATGTTAAAGTGGTTTTTAAGTATTAAGGAATTGTAGTAGATGTATTGTTGGTATGTTAAAGTGATTTGTAAGTATTGTAGAAGTGGAGAAGAAAGGAAAGTGAGATTTAAAGTGGTTTGTGGGTATTGAGGATGTGTTAGTAGATTTGTATGAGATTTTTTAAAGTTGTGGCAGTGTTATAGTTATTTGTGAGTATAATGGAAGTGTAGTGGATGTGTATGGGGATGAATTAAAGGAAGGAGAGTGTGGTTGTAGAAAGGAGTTATGGGTTGAGAGAAGAAGAGAGGAGGGTATAAGGTGAAATAATATGTGTAAGTGTAGAAGATGTGTATGAAGATGAATTAGGAGGGTGAGTGTAGTTTTGGAGAGAAGTGAGAGGATTGAAGGGTTGAGGGTAGAAGAGAGGAAGGTGTAAGGTGGAATGATGTGTGTAAGTGAAGTAGATGTGTATGTAGATGAATTAAATGAGGGTGAGTGTAGTTTTAGACAGGAGTGAGAGAAGTTAAGGAGAGATAGTAGAAGAGAAGAGGGTATAAGGTGGGGTTAGGGTTAGGGTTAGGGTTAGGGTTAGGGTTAGGGTTAGGGTTAGGGTTAGGGTTAGGGTTAGG